>SJYC01079947.1:0-57377 GCA_006408675.1 Madoqua kirkii
CACTTGGCATCCCTAGATGCCAGTTTGAATTACAGTGCAGGACACAATGTTTCTGCATACAGCCCGCCAAGCCAAGGTGCAAGCATTTCACACCAGGGACTCTGGTCTGAAGGCCTAGGTACAAAGCCTCTGCTTTGAACAGGAACCTCTTCAAAGCACAAAGGAAAAGAAAAAAGTCTAGATTTTATTTATGACCAGAATCTATGTTTCCTCCCTGGGAACCGTTGATGGGATTTGCCGGTAACATGTCCCTCCTGTGTTTCACGCCCTGAGGTCACTGATGGGGAAGGTCTGGCTTCTGCAGCTTCTTGGTGAGTGTGGGTTCCTCAGGGCCTTGGGGAGGGGCAGGATCTCTCCCGCCTCCTGGAGACAGGTCATGGTGGTGGTTACTGTTTTTATGGTGACAGTGCTGTGTATGGTTCCCCCAGCCAAGGTCACTGGCCGTCCTCTAAGCACAATGATTCCTACAATTAGTCTGCTCTTTCAGGCAACACTTTTGTTGCTTTTTGGAAGAGAGGCTTCAGGTCAGAGAGTGGTTCACACCAGTTCTCAAGGGGATCCGTTTGCCCAGGTTTTCTCCCAACAGGTTGGGGCTCAGGGCCCCTTTTACTTGAGTGTGATGTCCCCACAGAGTGACCCCCTGGAGCTTCAGGGCAGATGGGTGGATGGCATCACCAAGTGGGATTCCCTTCCTCTTAGGAATAACTCGCCTTGCAGGCTCCAGGTTTGCCATGCTTCTAAGATATTTCTGGTCTCCTGGCCAAAAGGGGTGGAGGGCAGGTTGAGGGGGGGTAGCACATGGTTTCCATGGCTTCTCCCACCTGGAGGGCACATTTCAAGAGGGTTAAAGCGTCCCTTCTCTTGGGCTTGGGGAGTGGGTCTAACCATACATGAGCTCACATACTGCTTAATTTATCCCTTGGGGCTAACCACATGCTGAGTAGTGTGTGTGTGTGTGTGCTCAGCCATTCAGTTATGTCTGACTCTTTTGGGACCCCACAAACTGTAGGCTGCCAGGCTCCTCTGTCCATGGGATTTCCCAGGCAAGAATACTAGATTGGGTTGCCATTTCCTTCTCCAGGGGATCTTTCTTACCCAGGCTTTGAACCGTCGTCTCCTCCATTGGCTGGCAGATTGTTTACTGTTGAGCCACCAGGGAAGTCCTCATTGTTGTTGTTCAGTCGCTCAGTGGTGTCCTACCCTTTGCAACGCCATGGACTACAGCATGCCGGGCCTCCCTGTCTTCTACTATTTCCCAGAGATTGCTCAAACTCATGTCCATGGAGTAAGTGATGCCATCCAACCATCTCATCCTTTATCACCCCCTTCTCCTCTTGCCCTTAATCTTTCCCAGCATCAGGATCTTTTCAAATAAGTCAGCTCTTTGAATCAGGTGGCCAAAATATTGGAGTTTCAGCTTTAGCAGCAGTCCTTCCAATGAATATTCAGGACTGATTTCCTTTAGGATGGACTGGTTGGGTCTCCTTGCAGTCCAAGGGATTCTCAAGAGTCTTCTCCAGCACCATAGTTCAAAAGCATCAATTCTTCGGCACTCAGCTGTCTTTATAGTCCAACTCTCATATCCACACATTACTATTGGAAAAACCATAGTTTTGACTAGACAAACCTTTGTTGACAAAGTAATGTCTCTGCTCTTTAATATGCTATCTAGGTTGCTCATAACTTTTCCTCCAAGGAGTAAGCGTCTTTTAATTTCATGACTACATTTACCATCTGCAGTGATTTTGGAGCCCCCCAAAATAACGTCTGTCACTGTTTCCACTGTTTCCCCATCTATTTGCCGTGAAGTAATGGGACCAGATGCCATGATCTTAGTTTTCTGAATGTTGAGCTTTAAGGCAACTTTTTCACTCTCCTCTTTCACTTTCATCAAGTGGCCCTTTAGTTCTTCTTTACTTTCTGCTGTAAGTGTGGTATCATCTGCATATCTGAGGTTATTGATATTTCTCCCAGCAGTCTTCACTCATCTTGTGCTTCATCCAGCCTGGCATTTTGCATGATGTACTCTGCATATAAGTTAAACAAGTAGGGTGACAATATACAGCCTTGACGTACTTCTTTCCCTATTTGGAACCACTCTGTAGTCCATGTCCAGTTCTAACTGTTGCTTCCTGAACTGCATGCAGATTTCTCAAGAGGCGGGTCTGGTGGTCTGGTATTCCCATCTCTTGAAGAGTTTTCCACAGTTTATTGTAATCCACACAGTCAATGGCTTTGGCATAGTCAATAAAGCAGAAGTGAAGTGAAGTCGCTCAGTCATGTCCAACTCTTCGCGACCACATGGACTATATGTAGCCTACCAGGCTCCTCTGTCCATGGGATTTTCCAGGCAACAGTACTGGAGTGGATTGCCATTTCCTTCTCCAGGGGATCTTCCCGACCCAGGGATTCAACCCGGGTCTCCCGCGTTGTAGACAGACGCTTAACCATCTGAGCCACCAGGGAAGTCCCAATAAAGCAGAAGTAGATGCTTTTTGGAACCCTCTCGCTTTTTTGATGATCCAGCGGTAGAAGAGGTAACTTCAGGCTGAACACTAGATTCCCGGAGGACCGCCCTGTTGCCTTACCACCGACCAATCAGAAGAAACCCACACAACCTGCAGCCCTCCCCCTAGATTTTGCCTACAGAAAATTTCCCTGAAAGAAACCATCCAGGAGTTAGGGGTTTTAGAGCATCAGCCATCTGTCCTTCTTGTATTGGTACCTTTATAAGAAAGCTGCTGTTGACTAGAAAGATGCCCAACATGGAGAGTTGTCAGCTAAGTTTTATTTGGGTCAAAATGAGGACTGCAGCTCTGAGAGGCTGCTCCAAAGAGGCAGTGAGGGATTTCCTTCAGGGAATGTCAGAGTTCAGTAGGCAGCAGGCCAGGGCAAATGCTCTTGGCAAGTGCCAATTCATAGTTGACAACAGAAATCCCTGCGCTCCTCAGGAAAATGAAGCTGGGATGAAAAACAGAGATGCTGACCTCCAAACCCCTTCTCTCTCAGTGAATATTCTGCTCCTTATTTGTTTGCCCCTCAGATCCAGCTTGCCAAAGACCCAGGGCCACAGCTCCTCTCCTGTCTGCCTGCTCTCAGCATATCCTTGCTTAAATAAGCTTTCACTTTACTAACCTCTCTGCTTTATCTCAGAATTATTTCGGGGCTAATAAAGAACCTCAAATGTGCCAGCAGCACTACCAACCTCCCAGAATCCTCCTCGCTGGAATCCATCTTAGCTAAGTGATGTGTGCATCAGCAGGAAGGAACCTGAGTCAGAATGATCGGCCAGAGACAACCCAGAAACTAATCCCCTCACCATAAAACCCAAGACTGTGAGTCATGTGGCAGAGCAGTTCTCCTAGGTTCCCTTACCTGCCTACTCTCCACCCGGGAGTCCTTTCCCAATGAAGTCTCTTGCATTATCAGCACAGGTGTCTCTTTGGACAGTTCATTTCCAAGTGTTGGACAAAAGCTTGGACCCTGGAAGGGGGTCCTACAACAGTTTCACTTCCTGATTTTTTCCCAAGTGGGAAGTGAGTTTTCTGCTTCACTCGTAACACAGGCTGATGGCACGGGAATCTCCTCTACAAAGCTGCCAATTCACCTGGCTTCTAGCAGGAGGTAAGCCACTAGCCATACTTGCAGGGGTTTCTATCATATTGTTAGGCAGTTAGAATAGAGAAAAGGAGTGCAGAATGGCGGTGGCTAAAAGATAAGAAAGAGAAAAGCCTGCAAAAATAGAACAAAGGAAGGTCCGAGGACCGCAGTGAAGACCTCAGGTAAAACAAACAATACTCCTGGCTGGCCCAATTTGCATAGGACAGGCCAGGGAGAGAAAAAGAGAAAAAGAGGAGCCAACGCTGGCTCTCGCTCTCTCGCTCTTGCTCTCGCTCTCCTGCTTGCTGGGTGCTCTTCTCTTCGTGTCTTTGGATCGACGTGCCCTCACGCCTTGAAGATGGACTTTCCTGCTATCTTCTAAATAAAATAGAGCTGTAACACTGAGCTGTAACACTGATTTGTCTAAGAGCTATAATACAGTCCATTCGAGACCTGAGAGCTATACCATGGTCTGTCCAAGACCCGAGAGCTGTGACTCGCCAAGGGAGCTTTAATGTCCGTCACTCCAAATCTTTGTTGTGATGAGACAAAAATCGAGGAGCATACACTCGCCCGACAGTATCCTGTATCCCCTCTACTTTGAGGATGGTGACCACGGGGGACAGAGATCTCCAACTCTCTGCCTCTTGTTCCCAGACCTTTGCTCTCCTGACTTGCGTTTCCGTCTCTCTTCTGTGGAGGATAACTTGGTTGGCAAAGTCTTCTTGAAGGCTGTGCTCTTTTTGCCAGCACCAGTGCCCTCTGTGCTCAAAACTCCAGGAATTCCATTCCTTCATTCCTTTTGTACTTTGTGTGGTCTCCTATTTCTTCCATGCCAAGTGTCAAAGGAGGAAGGGCTGCACTATAACAAAGGCATTACAGGGGCCCAAAAATGACATCGTGCATTATGTAAGAGTGACTCTCTTACAAAAGTTTCCAACAGCAGACATTCCCATTGTTGCTCCAGAAGACAAGAGGGATTATAAAGATGAAACCTGTGACACACGGAATCAGACAACAGGCCCCAAGGACTTCACAAGTTGTTCAAGGGGGCAGAAGATCTCATCTGAAACCATTGAAGGGGAAGAGGAATCCTCGGATACCACAGGCACATAATAGGGAGGAGTTAAGAAGCTGCCAAACAGGATTTAACTTACAAAGAGCTTTAAAGTCCACCTCCGGAGTTTTCCTATCCTACCCGGCAGCAAAAGAGGCCAAGCTTTGAAATTACCATGGGAACCTAATTTTGCTTTACAAATGCTGGCTTCTGGCCTGATTTCTGAAGATCAAGTAAACAAAGGTTTTCTTTATCAGCTGAAGTTCTCAGATTCCTATGCTAATAAGTACTATCAATCTAAGCAGGAGACTGATAACCATATGGAAAGAGAGAGATTTAAAAAATGTATTGAGTATATTCTAAACAAACTAAGACATCCTAGCAGCAAGAAGAAAATGTTAAGTCACTATTTTACTTTTTGGAGCATTTTTTAAAAATTCAGTTGAAATAATGATTGAAGGCAGATTGAATGCTCTATACCCTGTGTGGCCCATGAATCTACAGCAGCAGCATCACATGGGAGAATGGAAGAAATTCAAGTTCTCAGGAGTCCCCTGGTGGTCTAGCGGTTAACATTCAGGGCTCTCACTGCCAAGGGCCTAGGTTCAATCCTTGGTTGGAGAACCAAACCAAACAAAGGAAAGAAAGAGAGAGGAAAAAGAAATTCAAGTTCTTAGGCTTCAACCCAAACCTACTGAACTGGAATCAACATTTTAACAAGATTCCCAGATCATGTGAACATTAAAGCTTGTGAAGCATTGTGTATGTAACTTTTAAATTATTATACATAATAAAGGCACATATCTGTTCCTGACAGTGTCTTTGGAACAATGCAATTAATACATTAAAATAATACCTATTTCATATAAGATACAACTGATACTGTTAATATTACAAAATTGTTCTCCTTAGATCTTGCATAACTTAGATTTTTTTAGATACACATTTACTTTTACTTTGAAATAACTCATGTGTTAGGAAAATTAGCAAAACCAAGTCACTTTGCATTTTCAGATCCTCAGTTTGAAGGAAGATTTAAAAGCTTTTTTTGGCCGAACCCTTGGTTTGTGGGGTTTTTTTGTCCCTGACCAGGGATTGAACTTTGGTCCTTGGCAATGAGAGCCTGGAGTTCTAACTACTGGACTGACTAAGTGAGAGTAAAATCAAGGATTCTGAGGGCCTTGAAGTTCAGTGAGCAACACCAAGAGCATCATGGTAGCCAGTTGTGTTCAGTTCAGTTCAGTTCAGTTCAGTTCAGTTGCTCAGTCGTGTCTGATTCTCTGCAACCCCATGAGTTGCAGCACGCCAGGCCTCCCTGTCCATCACCAACTCCCAGAGTTCACTCACACTCACGTCCATTGAGTCGGTGATGCCATCCAGCCATCTCATCCTCTGTTGTCCCCTTTTCCCTCCCAGCATCAGAGTCTTTTCCAATGAGTCAACTCTCTGCATGAGGTGGCCAAAGTACTGGAGTTTCAGCTTTAGCATCATTCGTGTTGATCCCTCCCAAAAAGAGTTGGGGCAGCTGCAAACTTTTCTATCACTTTCTTTGGCAAAGAGAACAAACTCACAGCAGTATTGCAGATCTTAGCATGTGCAGTGATATGTTAGAGCTATCTACAGTGACTTGAATCTTGTGATGGTATTATATGATTCTTTGGTCCAGCCTTCTGAGTCGCTTCCATGAAAAATGAGGACATTTCTGGCACTCAAAGCTCCACATGAGTCTTTGCCAGATGTCTGTGCCTGATAGCAGCTCTAAACAGTTTATTCAAGGACTGGTCTTGTGACTTCCACAGTGTTAGGAACTATTAATATCTTGTTTCCATGTGGTTCCTCTAGAGTAGAAGGAATAAAGGGAATTGGGGGCGTGTCGGGGGTGCAAATAGAGCAGATGGAGAACTGAAACAAGGAGATACAGTGCTCTGATTACCAGGATTGGCCAAGACAGCAAAATGATGATGGAGTAAATGGATCTGAGCTCTACACACAGGTAACTTCAAAGGAAAGTCAACCTCCTGGCAGCACTGATAGGGGCCTGAGCCCAGGAAGGAGTTGCAGGAGGGATCTTCAGACCCACAGCTCTGCTCCTGTAGCATACACAGGCATCCTTGCCCCCTCACCACACTCTAACTCGTAAAAGTCTCCAGGTGTCTGAAGGCTTTCAGACCATTCCATGACCATTCCACATGGGTATTTCTTCTCATGTGTATGGTTGCCTCATACTCTTAGGAAGTTCACTCAAGATGACCTGAGGATGCCAAGTCAAGACTGCAACCTATTAATACTCACACACAAATACCAACGGCTAGTAGAGACTTCTACCCTGTTCTATTCTGAGTATGTTATCTGTACTCTGCGTACACTGTATCATGTTCGTCGACAGCATCCAAACACTAACGGGCTCATCATATCCTGAGATGTCCCCCAATAACCCATTTGTTAGTACCGGGCAACATATCTTCATTGAATGGGTGGGTGTGGTGATGGAACTTAGCTTGATTATGAAATAGGGAAAGACTGTCTTTCATTCATTGTGGAACTATCTCTTTCAGCATGGAGCCTCCCCCTCCCACCTTCCTAGGAAGTTCCCTGAGAAGCCACCCTCAAAGAGAGGGAGGGAGGAGCATTATACAAATCATGAGGAAGGAGTTGTCTTGCTCAGTGAACCAGGCCACTCCTTCGTTTGCAAGAATTACAGCAACTCCCAAGGAAGCACAATGGAAGATTCTGAGTTCAGTTTTGGGTCATTCAAGTGAGAAAGTCTGAGCTGAAACTGAAGATTTCCTGGACAAATAAGCTGTAAATTGGGTTTCCCAGGTGGTGCTGGTGGTAAAGAACCCACCTGCCAATGCAGGAGACGTATGAGATGCAGGTTTGATCCCTGGGTTAGGAAGATCCCTTGAACGAGGGCACCACAACCCACTCCAGTATTCTTGCCTGGAGAATCCCAGGGACAGAGGAGTCTGATAGGCTATGGTCCATAGAATCTCAAAGAATCAAACATGACTGAAGCACCTCAGCAAGCAAGCATGCATGGAAGCTATAAATTAGCACCAGTGAAATGAAATTCACTTGTGTATCTGAATTCTGCATGGTGTTTTCACATATGGTTATCTGACTTAATCCCTCAGAAAGGCACAGATAATCAGGTTCAGATCTATAAGAAATAGAATCCAGCCTACTAAACTGTGAAAAATTCTGAAAGAGATGAGAATGCCAGACCACCTGACCTGCCTCTTGAGAAACCTGTACGCAGGTTAGGAAGCAACAGTTAGAACTAGACAGAACAACAGACTGGTTCCAAACAGGAAAAAGAGTACGTCAAGGCTGTATATTGTCACCCTGCTTATTGAACTTACAGAGTACATCGTGAGAAATGCTGGGCTGGAGAAAGCACAAGCTGGAATCAAGATTGCTGGGAGAAATATCAATAACCTCAAATATGCAGATGACACCACCCTTATGGCAGAGAGTGAAGAGGAGCTAAAAAGCCTCTTGATGAAAGTGAAAGAGGAGAGTGAAAAAGCTGGCTTAAAGCTCAACATTCAGAAAACTAAGATCACGGCATCTGGTCCCATCACTTCATGGCAAATAGATGGGGAAACAGTGGAAACTGTCAGACTTTATTTTTCTGGATTCCAAAAATCACTGCAGATGGTGATTACAGATATGAAATTAAAAGATGTTTACTCCTTGGAAGGAAAGTTATGACCAACCTAGACAGCATATTGAAAAGCAGAGACATTACTTTGTCAACAAAGGTCCGTCTAGTTAAGGCTATGGTTTTTCCAGTAGTCATGTATGGATGTGGAGAGTTGGAATATAAAGAGAGCTGAGCACCAAAGTATTGATGCTTGTGAACTGTGTTGTTGGAGAAGACTCTTGAGAGTTCCTTGAACTGCAAGGAGATCCAAGCAGTCCATCCTAAAGGAGATCACTCTTGGGTGTTCATTGGTAGGACTGCTGTTGAAGCTGAAACTCCAATTAGTGAAGAGGAGCTAAAAAGCCTCTTGATGAAAGTGAAAGAGGAGAGTGAAAAAGCTGGCTTAAAGCTCAACATTCAGAAAACTAAGATCACGGCATCTGGTCCCATCACTTCATGGCAAATAGATGGGGAAACAGTGGAAACTGTCAGACTTTATTTTTCTGGATTCCAAAAATCACTGCAGATGGTGATTACAGATATGAAATTAAAAGATGTTTACTCCTTGGAAGGAAAGTTATGACCAACCTAGACAGCATATTGAAAAGCAGAGACATTACTTTGTCAACAAAGGTCCGTCTAGTTAAGGCTATGGTTTTTCCAGTAGTCATGTATGGATGTGGAGAGTTGGAATATAAAGAGAGCTGAGCACCAAAGTATTGATGCTTGTGAACTGTGTTGTTGGAGAAGACTCTTGAGAGTTCCTTGAACTGCAAGGAGATCCAAGCAGTCCATCCTAAAGGAGATCACTCTTGGGTGTTCATTGGTAGGACTGCTGTTGAAGCTGAAACTCCAATACTTTGACCACCTGATGTGAAAAGCTGATTCACTGGAAAAGACTCTGATGCTGGGAAAGATTGAAGGCAGGAGGAGAAGGGGGCGATAGAGGATGAGATGGTTGGATGGTATCCCCAACTCAATGGACATGGGTTTGGGTGGACTCTGGGAGTTCGTGGTGGACAGGGAGGCCTGGTGTACTGAAGTTCATGGGGTCGCAAAGAGTCAGACATGACTGAGAAACTGAAGTCAGTGAGTACTTAATCAGAGGTGAAAGTTACTACAGATTCCGCAAATTCACAGAATATCCAGTAGGGATAAGAACTAGGATTGAAAGCTATGTCCATCAACAGGAAAAATATATCTGAAATCCTGCCATCAAGCTAGGCTTGTGAGGATGACCTTGTTACTGCCATTGGCCACACTTGCTGCAGACCTTGGACCATGTTGTTAGAACCATGACCCCCACATCTCTGGAAACTGACCGCAGTAGTACTACCTAAGCCAGGCGGATTCCGTCTAGGTTGCTCTCTTGGCATCAGTAGTTCCTAGGTCAAACTCTTGTGCGGGTAAATTCAATCGACAGAGATTAAGTAGGTATCTAGCCAAGTGGGTAGGAGAGAGGGCATTGCTGGGCGTGACCCCTTTCCCCTTCTAACCCAGACCAATTTTTGTTCTGATTTCTATACTCCATACCATCCTGTGATTCAGAAAAGGTGAATTCAACCACCTCAGGCATTGAATCTAGACATTTTAGGGATTCCATTGCCTTGCCAGTGGACTTGCGATCCAATTTTAACCAGTAAGATGTGAGGATAAGTCTGTAACATAGATACCAAGACATTCAGTTCTAACTTTAGGTGAACAAGAGAAAACAAGGCCCTAAATGTCCTCTGTACCACAGAGAGCTTCATAATCTCATGTGTTTAGTTAGTGTCCTTTACTCCTGTGTGTGTGTGTGTGTGTGTGTGTGTGTGTGTGTGTGTGTGTGTGTTTGTTTGTGTGTGTGTGATGTATCGGGAGAAAGCTGGCCTGCTCTCCCGAGGGGACATGAATAGGGATGGGATCAGAATAGGGGTGGGATCCTTAGCACCATCCCCCCCCCCGCCCATTTTAGTCATAGTACATGGAGTCTTGAGTGTTTCCGGGACACATGCCAATACCTGGGTCTAAAAAACAGTCATCAGCTTCAAAACATCAAAAGAAAACTATAATATTGTAACAGTTATTTAATTAAATATTCATATAAGACAACTAATGATAACTCCTTTCATTGCCAATGTTAATGTTTATAAAAATGTTAGTGAAAGTGATTTGAAAGGCCTGATTTTCTCACCACACAGGAATTTCTAAACATATACACTGTTTGTAAGGATAACTATGGATAGAGATATTAGAGTCAAGCAAGGAAATGTTTTGCTTGTAGCCACAAAATTTCACTTCCCTGGTGGCTCAGATGGTAAAGAATATGTCTGCAATGCGGGAGACCTGGATTCGATTCCTGTGTTGGGAAGATCCCCTTAAGGGGAAAATGGCAATCCATTATAGTGTTCTTGTCTGGAGAATCCCAAGGACGGAGGAGCCTGGTGGGCTACAGTCCACTGGGTGGCAGAGAGTCAGGCATGACTGAGCAATTTTCACATACATACAAAATTTCAAAGCAAAATACTTTCCCAAGTGATTCCAACATTAAATACCTTCAGTAGGATGTGAGTGCGTTTTGACATGGAAACTAATGTGGGGTGGGACTTATCAGAAATGCTCAGAGGCATGGCCAGTTCTGTGGACAAGCAACCGGGGCATTAGCACAGGGCCCCTATGTTTAGAAGGTGCTTCCCAGGCGGTGCTAGTGGCAAAGAATCCCCTGTCAATGCAGGAGACTCAAGAGACTTGGGTTTGATCTCTGGGTCAGGAAGATCCCTTGGAGTAGAAAATAGCAACCCATTCCAGTATTCTTGCCTGGAAAATCCCATGGACAGAGGAGCCCGGTGGGCTACAATCCAAGAGACTGCAAAGAGTCAGACCTGACTGAGCACACCTCTTTAGAAGGGCCCTGAGACTGGTTTAATGATTTGCTGTTGTTATCTTGGAAGTCTTGATAATTTAAAAAAAAATGAACCTAGCATTTTCACCTGTCACTGGGCCCTACAAATTGCATAGCTGGTCCAGTTCAGAACTTAATAAGATTTCAAAACATCCCTGGGTGGAGCTATGCATCATTCTAAAACAATAAGGCTATTGCTTCCTTTGCTTGCTGTTTTTAAGTACTGTGTTTAATTCATCTGAAAAACGTATGAGATTTTATAGATTTTAAAAGTTGGGAAAATATTAAACTACATGAAAAGACAAAACTCTCACTAATCGGAGCCAGGTACCAACATCGGAAGGCATTACAAACAGTGCCAAGAATTTACCAAAAAAAAAAATGAGTGCCTCAAAATTAAATTCAGACTAAGCACTTCAAAAGGGATTGGCGGCCAAATTGCATTTAGGCTGGGAACCAAGAGTGAACAAACATTTACCTCCACAGATTAAATTTTAAGTTGGCTGCAGGACATTTTCAGGTAGTTCAGATAAAGTTGTGATATAGTTGTGTTCACAATCCATCAAAGTGCTGTCTAGACAGAGGATGGCATTTTCTGTTTGGGGAAATCAGGGGAGGAAAAACCTCAGGGCCACATCCTGCTGATATTCAAGGGGACTCAATGGCAGGATAAGGCCCTGAGCATTCACTTCACCCTCCCCTTTCCTCCCACGCCCTGAGGAGTCAAGGGCCAGGTGAGGACACTGCCATTTGTAGACATAAAAGGAAAACTCAATCCAGAGACTGGTGAGTGGAGACACACACTCCCTAGGAGTCCCCAGTGCTCTCCAGACAGGATGAGGGGAGGAGAACCAGCGGGAATGGAGTGGTTCATCAGCTTCCTTATCAGTTTTATTCGTTAAATAAAATTTATATTGTCCTATATAATTTTGTTTCCTTTTTCCTCTTAAACAGCACAACACAATCAGGATAAATAATATAAAAACTAAGATGATTCAAATTAAGTCCAAATATACCAGTTATTATAGTGAGTTAATAATGATTAGTTTTACAAAATAAGAGAAAGAAAATATCATGTTGGAGGAATAACAAAAGCCAGACATACACTGTTTACCAAAAATGAAACTAAACCAGAAAATCTATCAAGTTGAAAGAAAAAAAAAGAACATTATCAGATACCAGGTAATACTAGCTAAAAGAAAGTGGTAGTCATAGTCATATATTATACAAAATATCTTTAATCCATAGCATAAGATCTGAATAAAAATGAAAATATTGCCTATTAAATCTCATAGGATGCAGATAAACTGTATTTATTAAGAGTTACATGTTATCTATATCTGGGGCACCTGTATTTGGTTATCTGTGTATTTTTTACAACACAGTTGTTCCAAATTCCTTTGTTTTCTTGGCATGTAGGTTTTTTTTTTTTTTACATTTAAAAATTTTAAACATTTTTATTGAAGAATAGTTGATGTACAGTGATATTATATGTTACAGTTGTGCAATATATTGATACACAGTCTTTAAAGGTTATACTTTATTTACAGTTATCATAAAATATTAAGTTTATAAAATAGGGATAGGATACCCATTCCAGTGTTCTTGGGCTTCCCTGGTGGCTCAGACAGTAAGAATCCACCTGCAATATGGGAGACCTGGGTTTGATCCCTGGATTGGAAGATCCCCTGAAGGAGGGCATGGCAACCCACTCCAGTATTCTTGCCTGGAGAATCCCCACGGACAGAAGAGCCTGGCGGCGACAGTCCACAGGGTTGCAAAGAGTTGGACACAACTGAGCAACTAAGCACAGCATCGCTTAGTTTTTACCTGATAGTTTGTACCTCTTACTTTCTGATTCCTCTGCCCTTGTATTGCCCCCCTTTCCCTCTCACCACTGGTAACCACTAGTTTGTATCTGTGAGTCTGCTTTTTGTTGTTGTTGTTATTGCTGTATTCACTAGTTTGTTGCATTTTTTTTAGGTTCCACGTATAGGTGATATCATGCAGTATTTGTTTGACTAATTTCACTTAGCATAACTGGGCATATGTTCTTTTTTGGCAGGGGATGTGGGGGAGCATATGCTTTTACTGCATCCCATCTCACTGGCCCCAGCTCCCTCCACACACATATTTTTGATACAGACAGGCATGATCAAAATACTTATATTTGGGTAGTTGCTACAAGATGGTTTCAGAAAAACATATTCCCATTTTTTTCTAGATTAAAGAGAGTATTCACTTTAGGCCCTTTGTGCATCAAGACACTATTGAAGGAAAGGTAAGTTTCCCAGTCATCCTAGACTCCTTGGTAACCCTCTCCAGAGTGGAAACTATTAACTATCCACATATGTGCAGGGATGATGTATGCTACTGAATAATCTTTGATATTCGATAGAGCAGATAGAGCTCTACCTTATTCTTTTTGTCTTCCTGTATTCCACTGTGTTAATATAACCAGTCCTCCACTGACAAGCACACATATCATTGCACCCTTGCTTTTACAATCAATTTTGTAACAACATCTTTCTTCAGAGATGTCAACACACAGGCATGATGTATCTTTAGGATGTGTCCCTGAAATATATGGCTGTGTTGAAACACATGTCTGTCAAAAATTTTACAGATTTCTTTTTTCATAAAATATCACCGAGATGTGTAAAGATGCCTCTTTTGACAATCAAGCCAACACATTTTTTTTATCTTTTGCACTCGTAAGGTGAAAAATTGCATCTTATTGTTTTGAGTTTCCCTAATTCTGAGCGAGATATCGAGCATCTTATCTGTGGTTCATAAGAAATTTGCATTTTCCCCCTATGATCAGCCTTGATCTTTTTTTTCAGTTTCCAGCTGGGCTGTTAGTATCTTCTTACTGGTTTATCCGATATCATTGTAAATGAAAGGAACAATCCCCTTTATCTCCAGCATAGTGATTGCAATTATCTTGTTTTCCTAGCTTGTCATTTTCATTTATGTGATTTTCGCCATACAGCAAACTTCTATTTTTAATAAATCCATTTTAACAGTCTTGTTCTTCATGGTGTCTTGGTGTCTGTGCTTATGACTTTCTTTTTTAAGAAACTATTTTTATTTATTTATTTGGCTGCTCTGGGTCTTAGGTAGTGGCATGCAGACTCTTAGTTGTAGCTTGTGGGATCTAGTTGCCTGACTAGGGATTGAATCAGGCCCCCTGAGTTGGGAGCATGGATTCTTAGCCACTGGACCACCAGGGAAGTCCCTGAGTTTATGACTTTTAAAGAAAGTTTTCTCTGAGTCAAGATTATTAGAAAGAGATCACCTATGTTTATTTCTATAACCTTTATAGATTCTGTTTTTAAAATATCTAAATCTTTGACTCATATATATTATATTTATATGGTGTAAGGTATGACATATGTACCAAATTTTATCTTTTCCAAATAGCCTATTACTTTAATACTATGTATTATTGCTTCTATTTGTTTTCCTTTTTAAAAAATTAAAAAAAATATTTTTGGCCTTGCCTTGTGGTATCTTAATTCTCTAACTAGGGATTGAATCCAGATCCTTAGCAGTGAAAGCACTAAGTCCTATCCACTGGACTGCCAGGGAATTCCAATTTAATGCTATTTATTCAGTCCAGCCTGTTATATTTTATTATTTTGCTAGTGCTAAACTTTAATTATTTTGCATTTATTTTCTAAGTTGTCAATTCATGTTTTTGTTTGTTTTTTTTAACACATTTATTTATTTGGCTGTGCTGGGTCTTAGTTGTGGCATGTGGGATCTAGTTCCCTGACCAGGGATCAAACCAAGCCCCCTTCACTGGGAGTGTGGAGTCTTAGCCACTGGACCACCAGGGAAGTCCTTCAACTTATATTTAGTTCCTTTTTACTATGTTATCCTTATCCTTACGTACATTTATTCCTTATCCTTATCCTTACGTACATTTATTCCTTAAGTCCTTAGATTTCTTCTTGGAGCTTTTGTTTCAGACAAGTCATAGTTGTTTTAATGGATTAGTATTTACCCCAAATTTCTTTTTGGATTTCTGACATGTGCTGTTGGAGATTTCTGATGGAGACTTGGCTCTGTAGGGCAAGCCTACTGCTTAGGTAAACAGGTAGGCTCCATTGTCCAGGGGGAAAGATTATTTACCTTGGAATTATCTCCACTGTTTGGGAGGAGAGTCACAATTGCGTCAGTGTATGGTGAGTAGGCCTCCTATAACATGAGTTGTCTTGCTATAACCTTGACTGTTCAGTTTGGAGCCATATAAATTGCTATGTAATGTGAGTAGTCCCATGTGAGGGAATAAATTTTAACTGGACCTTCTCTTTGAGTGGCTGCAGACCTCTATTGTGAAGGAAATGGGGGAAGGTGGGTCTGGTCTGAGAGGCAAGAGATTGAGCCCTATCAGAGAAGGAAATGGCAACCCACTCCAGTGTTCTTGCCTGGAGAATCCCAGGGATGGGGGAGCCTGGTGGGCTGCCATCTATGGGGTCTCACAGAATCGGACACGACTGAAGCGACTTAGCATTAGCAGACATAGTCTTTCAGAAGCTGGACAGTATTATGGAAAGTGATGGGGTACTTTCCTGGTGGTACAGTGGATGGGAATCTGCCTGCTAATTCAGGGCACACTGGTTTGGTCCCTGGCTCAGGAAGATCCCACTTGTGGTGGAGCAACTAAGCCAGTGTGCCGCAACAACTGCTGAGCCCATGAGCTTCAACTACTGAGTCCTCCTGCCTTCAGTCTTTTCCAGAATCAGGGTGCTTTCTAATGAGTCAGTTCTTCGCATCAGGTGGCCAAAGTATTGGAGTTTCAGCAGCAGTCCTTCCAATGAATATTCAGGACTAATTTCCTTTAGAATTGACTAGTTTGATCTCCTTGCAGTCCAAGGGACTCTCAGGAGTCTTCTCCAACACTACAGTTCAAAAACATCGATTCTTCAGTGCTCTGCTTTCTTTATGGTCCAACTCTCACATCCATACATGATGACTGGAAAAACCATAGCTTTGACTAGATGGATCTTTGTCAGCAAAGTAATGTCTCTGCTTTTTAATACACTGTCTAGGTTGGTCATAGCTTTTCTTCCAAGGAGCAAGCATCTTTTAATTTCATGGCTGCAGTCACCATCTGCAGTGATTTTGGAGCCCAAGAAAGTAAAGTCTGTCACTGTTTCCATCGTTTCCCCATCTATTTGACATGAAGTGATGGGACTTGATGCCATGATCTTTGTTTTTTGAATGTTGAGTTTTAAGCCAACTTCTTCACTCTCCTCTTTCACTTTTATCAAGAGGCTCTTGAGCTCCTCTTTGCCATAAGGATGGTGTCATCTGCGTATCTGAGGTTATTGATGTTTCTCCCGGCAATCTTGATTCCAGCTTGTGCTTCATCCGGTTCAGCATTGCACATGATGTACTCTTCACGTAAGTTACATAAGCAGGGTGATAATATACAGCCTTGTAGTAATTCTTTCCCAATTCGGAACCAGTGCATTGTTCCATGTCTAGTTCTAACTGTTGCTCCTTGACCTGCATACAGGTTTCTCAGGAGGCAGGTAAAGTGGTCTGGTATTCTCATCTCTTGAAGAATTTTCCATAGCTTGTTGTGATTCCCCACAATTAAAAGCTTTAGTGCAATCAATGAAGCAGAAACAGATGTTTTTCTGAAACTCTCTTGCTTTTTCTATGATCAAATGGATGTTGACAACTTGATCTCTGGTTCCTTTGCCTTTTCTAAATTCATCTCCCAGTAATTTCTCCAATGTATTTAGCTCCCTACAATTTGCATTTCTAAAAAACAAAACCAACCACCTAATCTCCTTTTCCTTTGTCTTGTAACTTCTCCATCAATCTATGTTTCTTCCTTAAGATGCTATACTTACCCTAAGTTCTAAGGACCCATTTGAGTTAACACTGCATTTCTCATGCATGCATGCTGCACATGTCAATAAAACTGTCTTTCTCTTGTTTTTTCGGTCTTCTATGAGTTGACCTTCTAGTGCCCCAGTATTTTGGAAGGGTAGAAGAAAAAACAAGTTTCTCCTCTTCTAATTTGTAAAATGTAAATAACATTGAAATTTACCTTACTAGTTTTTAAGTGTGCTGTTCTGTGGTGTTGAATACATTCACATTGTTGTACAACTGTCATCAACATCCATCTCCAGAACTCTCTCCCCAGACTGAAACCCTGTACCCATTAAAACAGCTCCCCACCCATCCCAAACCCCCATCCTCTGGCAAATACCATTCTATTTCCTGTTTCAAATACTGGAATGGGTTGCCATTCCCTTTTCCAGGGGATCTTCCCTGACCCAGTGAAGGAATCCAGGTCTCCCACATTGCAGGCAGATTCTTTACCATCTGAACCACCAGGGAAGCCCATTCATATACATGAAATTATTGCCAAAGACAAATTCACATGCCCAATGCGCAGTGAGGCTAAACAAATGCAAACCAGAATTTAGAGCAGAGAAACAGGTTTACTGCAGGGCCAAGAAACAAGAAGATGGCTTGTGCTGGAAAAACACAAAGTCCCTGATGCATTTAGGGAGAAGTTTTTGTAGGCAAAATCTGAGGTAAGGGCTGCAGGTGGTATGACTTTCTTCTGATTGATTGGTGGTGAGGTAACAGGAAGGTGCTCCAGGGATCCTGGGTTCAGCCAGAAGCAGCCATCCTCCACTTGGATGGGGGCCCTAGTTCCCCTAGAAGAACTCAAAGATATTGTTATGTATATTCCTTGAGGAGGAACCAGGCTTCTGCTTTAATCTCTGCCTTATAGTTTTTTGATTGCTCCTCCTGTGTTTTTGCATCCCTTTACTCTGAATAGTAACTGTTAACACCTGCTCTTTGGTATTGAGGAAGGCCTAGGTGGCTGAAGTCTTTTTCCTGCAAACAAAAAATGAGGGATAGGGAAAGGGCTACAGCTTCCTTCTCCATTTCAGAGTACTTGTCATTTGGTGACTTTCAATACTTCTGGCCACCAAGTGGTGGTTTCTTTCCCCACACTAACCAATTCTCCGGAAACCAACATGGTACTCTCTCCATACATCTCACCCTCTCCTCCCTCTCCCCATGTCCGCAAGTCTGTAGTTACTTCTTCTATTTTCTGTTCCTCCTTAGAGCAAAATTTCTCACAGGAGCTGTGTACAACCATTGTCTCCACACTTTCAACAACCATTCTCTGCTCCACACATCTTATAGGGTTTCTACCAGTGGTCATGTATGGATGTGAGAGTTGGACTGGGAAGAAAGCTGAGCCCCAAAGAATTGATGCTTTTGAACTGTGATGTTGGAGAAGACTCTTGAGAGTCCTTGGACTGCAAGGAGATCCAACCAGTCCATCCTATAGGAGATCAGTCCTGGGTGTTCATTGGAAGGACTGATGCTGAAGCTGAAACTCCAATACTTTGGGCACCTGACTTGAAGAGCTGACTTATTTGAAAAGATCCTGATGCTGGGAGGGATTGAGGGCAGGAGGAGAAGGGGACGACAGAGGATGATATGGCTGGGTGGCATCATTGACTCCATGGACATGAGTTTGGGTAAACTCCGGGAGTCAGTGATGGACAGGGAGGCCTGGTGTGCTGCAATTCATGGGGTTGCAAAGAGTTGGACACGACTGAGCAATTGAACTGACTGAACTGACCACTCTCTTTAAAATACTGCTTTTGCTAAATCAACAAAGACCTCATCTTTGCCAGATGTAATTATTACTCTTCTGTCTTCAAATTACTAACCTCTCAGGAGCCTTTCTCAAGCCAAAATAAAGATTGCAGAGAGACAGATCAACAACCTCAGATATGCAGATAATACACTCAAATGGCAGAAATTGAAGAGGAACTAAAGAGCCTCTTGATGAGGGTGAAAGAGGAAAGTGAAAAAGCTGGCTCGAAACTCAGTATTAAAAAAATTAAGATCTTGGCATCCAGTTCCATCACTTTATGGAAAATAGAAGGGGGAAAGTGGAAGCAGTGACAGATTTTATTTTCTTGGGCTCCAAACTCACTGTGACGGTTACTGCAGTCATGAAATTAAAAGATGCTTGCTCCTTGGAAGAAAATCTATGACAAACTTAGATAGTGAATTAAAAAGCAGGTATCACTTTGCCAACAACATTTTTTTTTAATACTGTAACATAGTGAACTTATTTCCATTATTTACATTGTAATGAATGTCTTCATTCAAAGTTTGGACTCTAAGGACAGAAATTGCTCAGTTGTAAGCTCTATGAGAGAGCTGGACTACAAAGAAAGCTAAGCACTGAAGAATTGTTGCTGTTCAACTATGGTGTTGCAGAAGACTCTTGAGAGTCCCTTGGACTGCAAGGAGATCAAACCAGGCAATCCTAAAGGAAATCAGTCCTGAACATTCATTGGAAGGAATGATGTTGAAGCTGAAACTTCCACCTGATGTGAAGAACTAACTCACTGGAAAATACCCTAACACTAGGAAAGATTGAAGGCAGGAGGAGAAGGGGGTGACAGAGGATGAGATAGTTGGATGGCGTCACCAACTTGATGGACGTGAGTTTGAGCAAGCTCTGGGAGTTGGTGATAGACAAGGAAGCCTGCCATGCTGCAATCCATGGCATAGCAAGACTCAGACACGACTGAACGACTGAACTGACTGACTGAAGCTGTATGAGGCTGTGAAATATACAGTTCTTTTTATTTATTTGGCTGTGGTCGGTCTTAGCTGTGGCACGGGGGACAGTCACCTGACCAGGGACCAACCTTGGTCCCCTGCATTGGGAGCTCAGAGTCCCCGCCACTGGACTACCAGGGGAGCACCAACATACATTTCATTTAGATGCAGTTTGCTACTTTTACACCTACAGCCTCCCTGAGAGCTCATATCTAAAAGGAAGGAAAGGAAGTCTGTTCAGAAAACAAACAAAAATCGTTAAGTTTATTATGTTTGGGAAGAGTGTTTCTGCTTTTAAATCCCTGAATGTTATATATCTGTGCTGTGCTTATTCTCTCAAGAGTTGTGCCTGATTCTTTGTGACCCCATGGACTGTAGCTGACCAGGCTCCTCTGTCCATGGGATTCTCTAGCAAGAATACTGGAGTGGGTTGCCATGCACTCCTCCAGGGGATTTTCCCGACCCAGGGATGGAACCCAGGTCTTCTGCATTTCAGGCGATTCTTTACCATCTGAGCCTATCTATGACTATCGAAAACAAAGATTAAACATTAACACTATGCAATACCAATTAATTTTATAAGTATCTTTCTTACCTCAAGTTGTATTTATTTTGGCTTAACATTTAATAAACCAAATAAATTTTGTGAAGAAAATATGGAACTAATGATGGTAATTTTAAAGGGATGGAAAGCAGATTATGATGATAACTTTGGTAATGTTATATACTGTATTTTAAAAAGTTGACATGAGAAAAGCTAAGTCTGCCCTTCTAATTTTCTTGATTGGTTTTGGAAAAATATATAATGACATTTTCATCATTATTGAATGATACAAGTTATTTTTATTGTCCCCAAATCCTCTGTGCGCCACTATTCATCCCTCATTCCCATCTCCAAACTCTGGCAACCACTGATCTTTTTATTATCTCCATGGTTTGCTTTTTTTTATCATATAGTTAGTACTACACAATATGTGGCCTTTTCAGATGAATTTTCACTAAATAAGTCACTTCAGTCATGTTTTACTCTTTCAGCCCTATGGACTGTAGCCAACCAGATTACTCTGTTCATGGGTTTCTCCAGGCAAGAATACTGTAGTGGGTTGCCTTGCTCTCCTCCAGGGGATCTTCCTGATCCAGAGATTGAACCCACATCTCTTACGTCTCCTGCATTGGCACGTGGGTTATTTGTCACTTGCGCCTCTTTCACTTAGTAGTAAGCATTGTTTCCTCCCTTGCATTCATGGTTTGGTGCATGCATGTCCTTTTTGTGCCAAATAATATTCCATTGTCTGGCTGGGCCAATTTATTTATCCATTCATTTACTGAAGGGCTTCTTGGTTATTTCCAAATTTGGGGAGTCATGAATAAAGCTGTTATAGACATTTCAGAGATTCAAAAAAATTACTTTTTCGTTTAAAATTAAACATATAATGAACCAGCTTACTTCCAATATGCATCCAAACCAGACTGAAGAGGTATCTCCTTTCTTTTATTTCATGCTCTCTCCATGTTTGCATAATTGCATTGTTAATGTTAGCATACTATATTCTCCATTTTCCATTCATTTATTTTAGACAATGCAGGAAAATGCAATAAAACCCCTAAATGGATCAAGAAGTGTCATTACGGTAGAGAGATGGTTGTTTTATGAAAATAAAAAAATTGACTTATAGGCAGAGATGGACGGCTCATATTCAGAAACTCCACACTCCCAGATGGTTTAGGGGTCGACATTTCTATAGGCAAAATTTGGGGTGAGGGGTGCAGGGTGAGTGACTTTCTTCCGATTGGTTGCTCGTGAACTAACACAACAGTGCTCCAGGAATCCTGTGCTCAGCCTAAAGTAACCAACTTCCACGTGGGTGGGTGGGGCTTAGTTCTTTTGGAAGAACTCAAAGATATTGTTATGTTTATTCCTTGAGGAGGAACCAGGATCCTGCTTTAATCACTGCACTCTGGTTTCCTCCTGTTTCTATTAGCAACTATTTGAATTTGCCTTCTGGAACTGGGAAGTTTAAAAGTCTGAAGATTGTACCCGACAAATTAGAAATGCGGGATAAAAAAAGAAAGGCTTTTCTGCTCTGGAGGCCCCTACGGGGTTTTGCTTGGTTACAAACTTATTCAACCTGAATAACTGAAGCTAAAAGCTGTTTTGTTGGTGGTGGTGGTTTCTTTTTTAAGTATGGGACCCAACTGAAGAGACTTAGCACACGTGCACACATTGTTGATTTACAAAGTTGTGTTAAGTCATTGTTAATAACAAACATGACTTTAGTCAAGGTACATGGGAAATTATCAAAGTGATCTGTTATAAGCAGCAAGAACTTTGATCTTTCTTCGTTTAGGGTGGAAGGGACCAGAAACTGCTGAGCTGGTAAGAAGGCCACACAAATAACTAAACGCTTACTGGAAGTCAAAGTTTTTGTTCATTCAGTCCAAGTTACTCATTCAGTGTATTCTAGACATCCGTCCACACACACTGTCCATCCACCAGACCTGCTGAACTATGCATCCAAATCAGAATTCATCATTTATTGATTTTAAGACCTTGGACAAGTTCTGTCCTTAAGCCTCATTTGTGAAATGGGATGATAATACACAATTAGGGCATCCCTATAGTTAGAAGTTGGCTTTCCAGGTGACTCAGTGGTAAAGAATGGGCCTGCCAATGCAGGATACCTGGATCCTGATGATCCCCTGAAGAAGGCAACTCACTCCAGTAATCTTGCCTGGGTAAAGCCCATTGACAGAGGAGCCTAGAGGGCTGGCTACAGTGTAGGAAGCACAAAAAGTCAGATCTACCTTTGCGACTAAACAACAACAGTTAAAAGTCAGGTCAGGTCCTCAGAAATGCTAACCAACTCGATGTTTTGTGACATATGTCACTGTTAATCCACTAGGAACTGAGTACATGATGAAAGAAATCTTAAGTGAGTCTCTCTGCAGATTCCCTTTTCCCAATCTAAGCGTGTGCTTCAGTCCGGTCCGACCGTGTACCACGGGGACTGTAGCCCGCAGGCTCCTCTGTCCGTGGGGATTCTCCAGGCAAGAATACTGGCAAACTGGGGGCAACTGGGTTGCTATGCCCTCCTCCAGAGGATCTCCCCCTACCCAGGGATCGAACCCCCATCCCCCACCCGGTCTCTTAGGACTCCAGCTTTGGCAGGCGGGTTCTTTACCAATAGCGCCACCTGGAATCCCTCCCAATCTAAAAGGGCAGCAAAACGCTCACAGAGGTCCCTACACAGTGCAGCAACACGAGATGCCAACAGCCTGTCCCCAGTGGCAACATTCATTCATCTTCCAAAATCGTTTTGAATTCTTCTAATCTTGTTACGTTTCTTTGGCTCTCGACGCTCTGCAAACATAATTTGTGCTAAACCGTGCTGTTGTCCGACGTCAAAGGCTTGGCCGCAGGTCGGAGGACTTCCCAAAGAACCGTAGTTTGGTACCAAGAGGACAGGGTGCCTGGAGCGCCAACTGTGCACGCCTTCCGCCAGCTTTTCCAGGATATTTGCAGGACTGCAGCCGAAGGGGCGTTTCCGAGCAGCGGGGGGCGGGAGATTCGGCGCCTCCCCTCCCCACGTTCTGAGGCGGGGGGCAGGTACCGGGCTGGGAGCAATAACTAAGGCCGCGTTTGCCGCCAGGTGCGAGCACGTGGACGCCTAGGCGCTGAGCCCAGTGTGCCGTGCTGCCCGTTTAGCCTCCTCCCTTCGCCTCGCACCTTCGCCCGTCTCCGGGCAACCTCAGCCCAGGCCAACTTTAGGCGCCGCCGCCACCGCCGCCGCCGCCCCTGCTCGCGGCCTGTGGCTCTGGGCTCCCAGCGATCCGGCCGCGGAGCTTTGCCGGCGTCCTCCCGGCGGGCCCGGGAGGCGGCGCGGCCTTGGGAGGCGGGGACCCGGCGGGCCGCAGGCGTTCGGCTTCCGGAAGCCAGTGGTTCTTCGGCTCCCGCTGCGCAGACTGGCGCGGTAGCCTGAAGTCCAGCATCCCGGCCAGCACCTCCCGGAGCAGCAGGCGGCACCGTCGCCTCAGCGGTTGGATCCCAATCCGCGCTCGCCCCGGCCGGCAAGATGCAACCGGTGTACACGGAGGTGAAGCCCAACCCGCTGCGGAACGCGAACCTCTGCTCGCGCTTGTTCTTCTGGTGAGCGCCCCGCCTGGGCTGTGATAACCCCGCCGCCGTGGGGCGGGTACTGATGCCGCCTTCGCCTTTCGGGGGCAGAGACGCTTTCCGTTTTCCCTCAGGCCGCCCCGCGCCGGCCGCGTGGTCCCCGCCGGCTCGCCGGCTTGCGAAGGTTTGGGGAGTAGGCAGAGGAGGGGGACGTGATGGCGGGGTCGCCGGCTATCCCAGAATATTTGCTCGCCGCTCCGGCAGCCTCCGGTTCCCGCAGCAGGGGGAAAAGCTGGAGTTGGAGGCGGAGAACGGAGGCTGCCCAGGGGGAGTCACCGCCCAGCCAGAGAATGGGCCGGACCCTCCCCGCACCATCCCGCTGCCCCTCCTCCACCCTACCCTTATCCGGCTTCTCCAATATTGCTCTGGAAATTTGTTCTTCCGAGCTAGAGCTGCACTTTTTTTTTTTTTTTCGTTTTTTACTCCCCCCCTAAACAAGCAGCTTCTGAGCAGCTTCCTTTACGTGATTAGCGCCCTGGGCCAATTGTCGTCTTCCAATAATGTCTCCATCTTTAACCATATTCCTTATGGAACATCTGCCGGCCAGTTTCACCGGGCTCTCTGTCTGTCTGTCACTCTGTCTCTCTCCCTCCCTCCTTCTGTCTGTGTGTCTGGTACCAAATTAAGGCAAATTCGTAATGGGTAAAGAAACAATTTTTATGTAATGAATGGGGACACTATTCTTAAACATGTTGTGCTTTTGCTTGGGACACACAGCGACGACTGGAGTATGTCTTTTGATCAGCCGCTTTACCTATTGTGAATATCTATTTACCCTTCCACCTTTGAAAATCACTCTGGGTGGGGTTGGGGTCCCTGAAGTCTGTGGAGTCTTGTCCAGATCTCTAGCCTTCAGAGAAGCGATTTGTGGTTGTTCCTATAACTTCAGGCAGGGCAAGGAACTCTCCCAAGACAGTTTTTGTGGATTTTAAAAATGTATGCATGGGAATGGAAAGTGAGAACCTCATTGATTGTGGTAGCCACCCATTTCCAGTTTTCCTGTGGGAGCAGATAGACCTATTATCTTTTACAGCGGAAGGTACTGAAGCATAGAGGTTGAGGAAGTTGCTTATATCACATGGTGAGTGAGTGGTGGAGTGGGATCCTGAACTAGGCACTCTGACTTCTGAGCCTGTGATTCCTGTGTGTGTAACTGCAGTTCTGTTAACTGTTCTGTTTAACCTGTAACTGTTGTAACTTTCTGTTGGTATGCTTGTTGCTGCTGCTGCTAAGTCGCTTCAGTCGTGTCCGACTCTGTGCAACCCCATAGACAGGGTCCCACTGTCTCTGGGATTCTCCAGGTAAGAACACTGGGGTGGGCTGCCCTTCTCCAATGCATGAAAGCAAAAAGCGAAAGTGAAGTCTCTTAGCGACTCCATGGACTGCAGCCTACCAGTTGGTATGCTTACGTGTTCCTAAATGCACAAAGAATGCGATTCCAAACACACCTTTGTTTTTGTAGACAGTTCAGGTTCTTGCTGTGGGAGATGATGCATGTGAAACATCTATAATCAGAGAACAGCCACTTTTAGGGTGGCTGTTCTCAAAGTACAGCTCTCAGACCTGCAGCACCAGCACCTCCTCACCTGGGAGCCTGCTGTTCAGTCGCTCAGTTGTGTCCTATTCTTTGCGACCGCATGGTGTGGAAGCACACCAGGCTTCCCTGTCCATCATCATCTCCCATAGCTAGCTCACACTCATGTCCATCGAGTTCATGATGCCATCCAACCATCTCATCCTCTGTCATCCCTGTCTCCTCCTGCTTTCAATCTTTCCCACCATCAGGGTCTTTTCTGATGAGTCAGGTCTTCACATCAGCCAGAGTATTGGAGCTTCAGCTTCACCCTGAGTCCTTCCAGTGAATATTCAGGATTGATTTCCTTTAGGATGGCCTGGTTTGATCTTGCAGTCCAGGGGACTCAAGTCTTCTTCAACACCACAGTTCAAAAACATCAGTTCTTTGGTGCTCAACCTTCTTTATGGTCCAACTGTCATATCCATACATGTCTACTGGAAAAAAACCATAGCTTTGTCTATATATGTGGACTTTGGAGCCTGTTAAAAATGCAGTTTTCCTGCACTCATTCTAGATCAGTGCTGAAAAATTAGAAGCCCTTGGGATGAGGCTTAAAGAAGCGTTCCAGGTGATTCTGGTGGAAGGTTGATGCTGGCAACTGCTTAAAAAAATTTTTTTTCTGGCAACTGCTTTAAGCCACTCCTCCCACTGGCATTGTTACTTCAGTATAATCTTTTAAAAAGGAGTCCAGACTTCCCTGGCAGACCAGTGGTTAAGACTCTGCTCTTGTAATGCAGTGGGGTGGCGGGTTCCATCCATGGTGGGGAATGACGATCCCAAGGAGAGGGGGTTCAGAGTTTGCAGACTTAGCTGTTGACCATAATAGCTGTCTTGTATTCAAAGCCTGAAGTACGTTAGTGATTTCCTTCTGTACCCAACTTCACTACCAAGGGAATGATGAACTGAGCCCAGCCAGGAAGTTTTGCCCAGAGAGAAGGCTCACCTTGTAGAGAAAAACCGATTTTTCATGTTTCCATTGGGTATATACTTTAAATTTCATCTGTGGTTTAGTGTTTCACAATGGTTTGCAGGTAGGGTATAAGGATATACCCTTTTACCAATATGGGTGTTGGTAACTGTGGATTTTATAGAAAATATACATTTTTTTTCTATTTGTGTAAGAAATTTAAAACTATAAGGCAAGAAAAGAATAAGGACTTGTTTTTATTGGCCAAGTACACTTACTGATATTTTGATTGTTTCTTAGTCTTTACCCTAGAAATTTTTATGCACACCTGCTTACCCATATTCATCTTTTGTATAAAACAATAGTTTTGAATCTTGAAGCCTTCTTAATTTTGTTTGGTTAACATTTAATACAAATCTTCAAAACATGGTATTTAACTGCAATTTATGCAGTCTTTCACTTTTGTTTAACAGTTGATTGCTGATTATGATGTGATGAATACCCATGATCTTGTATTGTGGCGCATCTTTCCTCTTTCTATATTCTCAGACATAAAATGACCAGTGAAAGGCCAAATTGTTTTCCATGAGGTCGGACCAGTTTGCCCTCTTCACAGCTGTTGGTGAGCTTATTTAAGTGTCAACTTTGAATACCTAAATGAATCCTTCTAGGTCTAAGGTTAATATCAAACAGTCATTGTTTTTTGGCCCCACCATGAGGCATCTGGGATCTTAGTTCCCTGGCTGTGGATGGAACCTGTGTCCCTGGGCAGTGGAAGAGTAGAGTCTTAAGCACTGGACCCCCAGGAAGTCCGATAATATGAAACATTTTTAATTTTAATTTGATTTGTAAAAATAGAACATTTTTTTTGTGCCTGTGGACCATTTATTTATTTATTGAATTGTGTATTAATAGATTTTTTTCATGAGGCATTTATATTTTTGAAATAACTTGTAACAGCACTTATAATTTTACAGATTATATTTCTCTGAATATAGAGGTTTTAAATATGTTATTAAGTATATCAAGCTTTTTGGTTTCTTGCTTTTATAATATGTCTTTGTAAAATCTCAGCATCATTTAAATCTCTGTAGGCATTAAATCTTGTTTCATTTCTAACAATAAAGCCAATTAGAATTTCGTTTTTTTCCCGAAACAGCCCATTTTCCTATCATGGTTTATTGAATAATTCTTGCTCGTCCCCATTATTGAAAATAAGGAGCACCGTTAATGAACTGTGTCCAGCTTGGGGACTGGATTCTCCAGTCTGCTGAGACTCTCCCTGGCTATGTCCCTGCTGTCCTGTACTTCAGCCCCCTGAGGTGTGCTCTGCATTTCCCAGAGGCCAGCAGGTTGAGGGTTAGTACAGGACCTATCCACAGAGATGAGGGTTGAGTAGGATCTTGGACCAGATGCACTTGTTCCATCAGTCAGTCAGTTCAGTCGCTCAGTTGTGTCCGATTCTTTGTGACCCCATGGACTGCAGCACACCAGGCTTCTGTGTCCATCATCTCCCGCAGTTTGCTCAAATTCAAGTCCATCGAGTCTGTGATACCATCCAACCATCTCATCCTCTGTCGTCCCCTTCTCCTGCCCTCAATCTTTCCCAGCATCAGGGTCTTTTCTAGTGAGTCAGTTCTTTGGATCAGGTGGCCAGAATATTGGAGTTTCAGCTTCAGCATCAGTCCTTCCAATGAATATTCAGGACTGATTTCCTTTAGGATGGACTTGTTGGACCTCCTTGCAGTCCAAGGGACTCTCAAGAGTCTTCTCCAACACCACAGTTCAAAAGCATCAATTCTTTGGTGCTCACCTTTCTTTATGGTCCAACTCTCACATCTAAACATGACTACTGAAAAAGCCATAGCTTTGACTATATGGACCTTTGTCAGCAAAGTAATATCTCTGCTTTTTAGTATCAGTTCAGTTCAGTTGCTCAGTTGTGTCCGACTCTTCGCGACCCTATGAATTGCAGCACACCAGGCCTAAGGAGTCCATCATCAACTCCCGGAGTTCACTCAGACCCACGTCCATCGAGTCAGTGATGCCATCCAACCATCTTATCCTCTGTCGTCCCCTTCTCCTCCTGCCCCCAATCCCTCCCAGCATCAGCGTCTTTTCCAATGAGTCAATTCTTCACATGAGGTGGCCAAAGTACTGGAGTTTCAGCTTTAGCATCATTGGAAATCCCAGGGTTGATCTCCTTTAGAATGGACTGGTTGTGTAGTTTTGTCATAGCTCTTCTTCTAAGCAGTAAGCATCTTTTAATGTCATGGCTGCAGTCACTATCTGCAGTGATCTTTGAGCCTAAGAAAATAAAGTCTGTCACTGTTTCCATTGTTTCCTCTTCTATTTGCCATGAAGTGATTGGACTGGGTGCCATGACCTTCATTTTTTGAATGTTGAGTTTTAAGCCAGCTTTTTCACTGTCTTCTTAAACTTTCATCAAGAGGCTCTTGAGTTCCTCTTCATTTTTTGCCATAAGGCTGGTATCATCTGCATATCTGAGGTGATTGATATTTCTCCTGGCAATCTTGCTTCCAGCTTGTGCTTCATAGCTTAGCATTTTGCATGATGTACTCTGCACATAAGTTAAATAAGCAGGGTGACAACATACAGCCTTGTCATAATCCTTTCCCAATTTGGAACCAGTCTGTTATTCCATGTCTGGTTCTAACTGTTGCTTCTTGACCTGCATACAGATTTCTCAGGAGGCAGGTAAAGTTGTCTGGTATTCCCATCTCTTGAAGAACTTTCCACAGTGTTTTGTGATCCACACAATCAAAGGCTTTGGTGTAGTCAATGAAACAGAAGTAGATGTTCTTCTGGAACTCTTGTTTTTTTGATGATCCAACGGATGTTGGCAATTTTATATCTGGTGCCTCTGTGTATTCTAAATCCAGCTTGAACACTTGGAAGTTTTTGGTTCGTGTTCTGTTCAAGCCTAGCTTGGAGAATTTTGAGCATTACTTTGCTAGCAGGAGAGGTAAGTACAGTTGTGCAGTAGTTTGAACAGTCTTTGGCATTGCCTTTCTTTGAGATTGGAATGAAAACTGACCTTTTCCAGTCCTGTGGCCGCTGCTGAGTTTTCCAAATTTGTTGGTACATAGAGTGCAGCACTTTCACAGCATCATCTTTTAGGATTTGAAATAGTTTAGATGGAATTCCGTCACATCGACTAGCGTTGTTCATAATGATGGTTCCTAAGGCCCGCTTGACTTCAGTCACGGATGTCTGGCTTTAGGTGAATGATCGCACCATCGTGGTTATCTGGGTCATTAAGATGTTTTTGTGTAGTTCTCCTGTGTATTCTTGCCACCTTTTTAATATTTTCTACTTCTGTAAGGTCCATACTGTTTCTGTCCTTTATTGTGCCCATCTTTGCATGAAATGTTTTCTTAGTATCTCTAATTTTCTTTGAAGAGATCTCTAGTCTTTCCCAGTCTATTGTTTTTCTTCTGTTTTTTTAATGCATTGATCACTTAGGAATGTTTTCCATGATATTCTGTGGAACTCTGCATTCAGATGGACATACATCTTTCCTTTTCTTCTTTGTCTTTCAGTTCTCTTTTCCCAGCTATTTATAAGGCATCCTCAGACAACCATTTTGCCTTAAATCGTACTTCCCCTGACACTGACCACATTTCAGTTAGTGAACTGTCCCCTTGCAAAGGGAGTGTGGTTGTGGAAACTGCCATTGATGTCAAGACATACTCTCTAGAGACTCTTGTCAGATAATCTGATGACATGAGGGGAATGTGAACTGGCTGAGTGCTGAGATGGTTTAGGGAGGTTGGTTCTGTTAGGTCCTCAGTAACTATTGATGGTGAATACATAGAAATGTTTAATTTCAAACTAGGATTCTTGGCACCATTTTCACCATTTTCAGAATGTCACTTGTATGAAACTTGTTGTTCTTCATTAACAGTCAGAAATCCACATGTTGTTGATGGAGTCTGGGTGAGCTCTCTGGGGCTCTTCCTCTGGCTTTGTTCTGTTCCCCCCTTTTAGATACATATCTGGTTTTTTAAATTAATTAATTTGGCCAAGTTGGATCTTAGTTGGGCATACGGACTCTTAGTTTGGGTAGGTGGGATCTAATTTCCTGACCAGGGCTTGAACCTGGGTCCCATGCATTGGGAGTGTGGAGTCTTAGTCACTGAACTCCAGGGAAGTCCTCTTAGGCGTTTAGTTTGATTACTTTTGGTGATTTTATACGATAACTCCAGCTCCAAGGAAGATGCAGAAAGATCACCCTAAAAGTGTATTCAAATTTACTACTATGTCTTTGGGCTTCCCCCATAACTCAGTCGGTAAAGAATCTGCCTGCAATGCAGGAGAGGCAGGTTTGATTCCTGGGTTGGAAAGATACCCTGGAGAAGGAAATGGCAACCCATTCCAGTATTCACGCCTGGAGAATCCCATGGACAGAGGAGCCTGGCAGGCTACAGTCCATGGGGTCCCAAGAATCAGACAAGACTTAGCAACTATGCTACTACTACTACTGCTACTAAGTCCTTACCGTGAAATAAACAGTGTAACAGATTTAACTCCTGTAATTTATTCTTGATATTGGGGTTTTTATACTCCACATCTGGTCAGCCTGAGCGATGTCCACTAGTATCCATTCAGATGTATCAAGTGAAGAATTTGCTTTACTGAGTCATCCACGAGTCCCCCAATGTGTTGACTCCCTTCGCTTTGTTGACCTGAAACAGACTATCAAGATATTTCTCCTGCAAAGATGGGTTTATGTGGGAACAGCAGAGAATTGCAGTTCAGCGTCTGCAGCCATGGGAAGCCTCGGGCAAGTCTACAAAGGAGGAGGAAGGAGAGCTCTTACAGAGGGAAAGGAGACTTGGGAGAGTTATTGTAGTGAACAGCATCCATGGCTTTTCAGTGGCTGAATCCTTGCCAGGAAAGGAAGATTGTTACTTCTTGCCACTGGGCTCTGATATTGTTGCAGGCAGGAGAGCTCCCCTTCCTGGTCTCCCAACTATGTAATTGAGGTTTCTCTGTGTGTTAATTTTTTACACCCGTGTGTCTTTCTCCCAGACTATGTCTCCTCTGTGATGTGTGGAACATTTTCATCCTAAATCTTGCCTGTAACATTTCGATGGAGCCAGAGAACACTGTCCTTCTTACTATGAGGCTGTTACTGTGGGTTTGAGTAAGATAAACCTCTTTGAGTGTTTTCTGTAATGAGTTTGATCCCTGGGTCAGGAAGATCCCCTGGAGAAGAGAATGGCTATCCACTCTAATAGCCTTGCCTGGAGAACTCCATGGACAGGGGAGCCTGGCAGGCTACAGTCCATGGGGTTACCAAGAGTCGGACCCAACTGAGCAACTAACATTATCTGTTAAACTTGCCAGCGCTGTTCTTACCATCGAGTATACAGCAGTTTCTCAGCCCTCAATATGATGACTCACCCTGATGGCCCTAAAATTTGAACACCTGGCCCCTCCCACTTTATATTATTTATTTTTCAAATCGAGAAATTAAGATCTTTTTGTTGGAGTTTTCAGTATCAAACTCCCAAAAATTAATAGAATGAATAGACAGAGAAAAGGATATAGGAGACCTGAAAAGCACTATGAACCAGTTGAACATGGTTAACATTCATACAATTTTCACACAACACAGGATGCAAATTCTGTTCATGTTCCCATAGCTGATAAATCTCTGCAGTGTTGAGGAGACACTGATACATATTCAGGGTCATGAAACAAGGTGCAGAACCTTCATGGTCTAAAGGTATTGAAATCATACAGAGTCTGTTCCCTCATTACTGTGGAATTTTGTTAGAAACCAATATCAAAAGATACTTGACAATAACTTACATATTTTCAAGAACTGCACCCTGTTTTTAAGATCCTTTCGAAGCATGAGAGCAGCTGGCTTGTTCACTCGTTTGGACTCAGCAAGGTATTGGGGAGGAAGGGGGCTTCCTGTGTGCGGAGATAAATATATTTGGTCCCTGACTCCTTGGATAGTAAACCCTTGTTGCACCTAGTTTTGTCTTCCTTTTACCAAAAGAGGACATTGAGGAGCGCTCAGAGTTAAGTCAAGGTGATAAGTTCCAGAGTATGGGCTATGACCTCTGTGTTGCTGTGTGTATTTCCTCACCCGGGGCACACAGAATGCCTGGATTGACTGAGCTTATGAGGGTGATTGACAGGAAATCTCATATTTGTCAACAGAAAGCTTGTGAACATAAAGTTGTTCATCCAATAAGCTGCTTTTAGTTTTCAGACCCTTGTTGGTGTGTTTTATTGGTGAGGATGTGACAGATTATGTGATACATCCATCTGGCTACTACTTTAAACTTCTACTGAAGGGATTTCTCAACTTGGCAGTGTACCTTCTTCCCTTTCTGTAAAGAGAGAAAGTTGTCTGTCCTGTTTTGTTTTTTTTTCTTCTGTTCAGAGAGGAGGTTTAACAATTCTATTTCCAATTACAGTATTTCCCATCAGTTTTAAAAAACTATATACAAGAAGCAGAATATTACACTACTTCTACTTTTAAATGCATTAAATACTTATAAATATCTAGAAAGACTAGCTATTTCATATATGAACTTATCCACTATGTACACACGTAATAATGGTTATAATCTGTGGTATCTTCTAAATACAACCATTTTGGCCTGAACCATTTCCTACTCACTTTCTTCTGTCTACCACCAATTGTCCTGTTTTTAAACAGAAATTCAGTTCAGTTGCTCAGTCATGTCCAACTCTTTGTGACTCCACGGACTGCAACATGCCAGGCTTCCCTGTCCATTACCACCTCCCAGAGCTTGCTGGAAAACTCTGAGAGCTTGCTTAAATAGAAGGGAGATGGCTTAAAACTTAAGCCTGGGCCTGTAGGGGTTGGCGTATTGGTCCACAACTTACACAGGTGGCGTTTATATGAGTTCTGAGTGTTCCTTGAGCAACAGTTTGTCCACTTGTAAAACATAATGCATTTTTAATAGCACAGGTAAGTGCCTGGTACATATCAAGCCCTCAATAAATGGGGACAGTGAGGATTATTGCAAAACCCTCCCTCTCTCCAGTGGATTTGGTCTTTTCTGCTAGGAGCCACGCAGAAAGTAAGTTGAAGTGTTTTGAAGGGAAATTCCGCGGGGCCGCCTTCTCATCAGCCCCTTTCCTCAGGAGGGATTCCTTTCTTGTAAAGGGGGGAGACCTTCTGAGAAACCCTTCCAGGAAGGATGAAGTGCAGCCGGAAGGAATCCTGCAGAGCCGCCAGCTCACAGACACAAAGGGGGAATCAGTTGCCTTTGATTTCTGGAACTGGCCTCTTGAGTGAGGGCAGAGCAAAGTGAGGAAGTAGTGCCTAGTGGTGAACAAACGTGTGTGGAAAGGGTGGGCCGGGGGGTGGTGTGGCTCCTGTGGGTGAGACGGAACTCCGCCTGCAAAGTGCGGGTGCACCCGAGGCCGGCCTCGCCGAACTGTGACTCCCAGTCATCTCCAGCTGATTCTTCTGAAAAGTCTTCCTCTGAGAAGTTGGTGGCAGGTGAACGGGGCTGGGGTGGGGGTGGGGTGTCCACACCCTGGTTGAATCCAGCTGGCCCAGAGCCACACAGACAGCCGCTCTGCGGTTTAAAGCCGCAACGTGGTTTCCTCCTGCTCACGTGTTTAGGCTGAATTCTGGCAAGAATGTCAAGGCAGGCAGAGGTGAACTGCTGCAGCCCCCTGCAGGTGGAAGAACCCACCGAACCCACCGGCGCAAGCGCGTTGGAGCCTGTGGGCCTGAGGGAGGGAGGCCCTCCAGACTGGTGGCGGCCTCCCGGCAGGAAGTAGTCATCCTCCACTCTTCCTGCCTTCGTGCTCACTTCCTCTGGCCTCTTTCTGCCTTCTGCGCCTGCCTTCTGTGTTCTCTTCTGTAGCTTATTTTTAAACTTTTAAATTTACTTTTAAATGTTTTTATCTTTTGGCTGAGCTGTGGGGAATGTGGAGTTTTTAGTTCCCCAGCCAGGGATTGAACACCTGCTCCCTGCACTGGAAGTGTGGCATTTCAACCCCTGGACTTCCAGGGAAAGTTCCCTCTGTTTTGTTTTTTATCTCTGCTATCCCTCCCTCCCTCCCTCCTCAGAAAGTCAGCCCCACTTGGTGGTTTCCACAGAAGTCCACGTATAGTGAGGTTTGGTGATCTTTGAAGATGTGGGTTGAGGATTATCAGTGGAGGGCCTGGCCTCCCTCCCCTCCATTTCCTCTCTCAGCTCCCCTCGTGCTAAAGTAAGAGGCAGGGTCTCCCTTCATTGTGCGCACAGCCATGCTGAGCACTCTTGGACACGCTGAGATTTTCAGAATACTTTGCTACCTTAAGCAGATTTCTATACTACCAGGTTGAATGCTGCCACAACCATGATTAACATTTGTATCGATAAAAGACTGGCCAAACTTAGCCACTTTCTTTGCCTCCAGCTGAAGAAACTGAGGTGCAGAGAGGTTAAAAAGATACCATGTCCAAAGCAACACAAATCTGTAAATGGGGAAGAGGCTGTTAATTTCAGCTTCCGATGTTGAAAGTCAAGTGCCAGAGACCCTTGGAAGGCAGAGGAGGATGAGTTACATACAGCTCCAAGAGTGGTGTGAGCCAAGAAGAGAAGAGGAGGTGCTTGTAAAAAAAGCTATATTGTATCTTCATTTGTGCAGAAAGTACATCTCCAAAAGCATATTGCACTACAAATGATGACTTTATCCTAAACATTTAACAGTCTGGTGTTGATGTTCAGTCTTAAATTTCAGACGTGTCCCCTTGTTCCTAATGGATCTTAGCATCTGACTTGATTGTAGGGCAAAGCAAAGGGTTTGTGTTGCTTATATCCTGGTCTTTTGACAGGCCAGGATCCTAGTATTCCTGCGCTTGCATCTTTTTATTTCTTTTAAAATTTTTGTTTATTTTGTTTATTCGTGTTTTTTTTTGACTGGGCCAAGCAGAGATCAAACCCCAGTTCTCAGCGGTGAGAGCATGGAGTTGTGACTGCTGGGTCGCTAGAGAATTCCTGCATCGTTTTATTTTGGAATGAAATGATATGGTATGGCAGCCTCCCTTCTGCTCCTCTCCCCCACAAAAGAGGGAAAAGAAAATACCTTGATTTGATATGAAATCAGATTAATAGTAAAATTTTTGATTGCCTGAGGTTGTAGAGCTATTCTCAGTCTCTGTTTGCTAAAAGTTGCTCCTTTTGGCCTGTTCAGGTGCCTCAACTCCTGGTTTGCCCAGGACAGTCCTGATTCATACCCCTTAATCACACTGTAATTATTAACAGCACCCTGTTTTACTCCTAGCAGTATCTTAGGTTGGATGATAAATAATATGGGCACTCTAACAGAGCTAAGTTCATATTCCATAAAATATGCTCCTCCCTCCAGTGGGTTCAGTCCCTGGGTTGGGAAGATCCCTGGAGAAGAGAATGGTAACCCAGTCCAGTATTCTTGCCTGGAGATCCCATGGGCAGAGGAGCCTGGCAGGCTACAGTCCATGGGGTTGCAAAATGCCGGACATAACTGAGCAGCTAACACACGCACACTCCTGTGGAGTATGGGCAGAAACTGTGGACAAGAGTTCAGCTAAACTTTGACGTATTTGATTAATGACAAGAAATGCTGTTATTGTCACCGCTTGAACAGGTATCCTTCTAAGATTATCCCCGACCTGTGATTCGTACATGAGTGATGGCTTTGAAAGCTGCAAGGAGAGCGTGTGCTCCCGGAGGTGCAGTGGGCATCTGGGTTGCTTGGTCCCTCCCAGCCGTGGGTCCCGGGGGAATGCACAGAGTCACTGGGGCTGGAGGCACTGTGCCTAAGGGTTTTTCTGAAGGTGTATGCGAGTCCACTCAGGGAAGGTGCTTATCTCTTCCTGTGCCAGCTGAACAGAAAGCCAAGACAAGGGCACTTTGAGCCCAGCACCAGGGAAGCCCCAGGTCAGGTGGAGAGGCTGGCAGTTCCCCAGATGATCTGCACTCTGACTGTCTTAGGTAGCTAAGACGATAGACTGGTTACAGTGCTTTTGCAGTGGGTTGGAGGAAGAATAGGCCGAGGGTTCTGAGGGGCGTGGGGCTCCCTTGGGCTCAGCCAAGGCAGAGGAACCCTCTGCCCTATTGGAAGGCCCCCATGTCTGAAGTGAGGCTCAGTAAGTGACTTTGAACTCTGTGCTGACTGTCCTGGCTGGTAACCAGCTGTGTGATCTCAATCTTGGTCCAGATCCAGTCTGAGCCAGTTTCTTTATTCGCCCAATTGAACATGTTAGCATTAGCCCGTGGGTGGATGGACAGGAGATATTAGATGTCAGCCACCTTTCCTGCTTTCCTCGGGGACCTCAAACCAAGCTACTATCTCTCCTAGGTTCCCTGGTTCTCTCTGTTCTACAGGACGTTCTTTTATGCTCTCTATTGCCTAAGAGGCAAACACTTAGCATCTCAGGATTTTTCTTGAAGTGCTTTTAGGCCTTTGGGCTTCTGCCCTGCTATTCCTTTGACTTGGAACATGACGAACCACTTGTCCTTTGGGTCTTGGTCCTCAGCTGGCCTCCTTGGTGAGCTGTGTTCTTCACTCTGTCTAAAGTGGCCGCCCCCACCCTCAGTCGCGTCTCCTTGTTTTATTTTCTCTTTGGTTATTATCATTGTTCTTGATGCTAAAGCTGAAACTCCAGTACTTTGGCCACTTCATGAGAAGACTTGACTTATTGGAAAAGACTCTGATGATGGGAGGGATTGGGAGCAGGAGGAGAAGGGGACGACAGAGGATGAGATGGCTGGATGGCATCGCTGACTAGATGGACGTGAGTCTGAGTGAACTCCGGGAGTTGGTGATGGACAGGGAGGCCTGGCGTGCTGCAATTCATGGGGTCACAGAGTTGGACACGACTGAGCGACTGAACTGAATTGACCTGTCTGTCTTTATAATTTGATTATCATCCCTCTTCTCAAGTGTGAACTCTGTAAAAAAAAAAAAAGACCCTATTTAAGGTCTAGAACCTAGGAAAGTGTCTTACTTAATGGTTGATGAAGATTAATTTGAATTAATGTTATGATTCTGGTTTCCCTATAGTCCTGTGGTTGAGATTCCTAGTGAAAAAAAGCTTGTGGGTTGCATCCTTTTTTATTAATAAAGGAGTCATGCATATGCTATGGCTTGCGGGCTACTTCCCAGGGGATTGAGGGAGAAAGGTCTCATCTGGATATGCCTCTCTTGATGATGGCATTCAGCTCACGGGCTGGTTTAGGGCTAGGAGACAGGGAGGCATGGAGCCAAGGTCACAGTTCAGTTCAGGAGCTCCATCCTGTTGACCCTATGGGCTGCAGCGCACCAGGCCTCCCCATCCATCGCCAACTCCCAGAGTTTACTCAAACTCCTGTCCATTGAGTCACAGGCCATCCATAAAGAATCTCCTGCAGAGCATTCTCCCTGCTGACAAAACCTGTTCTGATGCTTTTTCCCCACCTCTGCAAGCTTCTGTGCTTAGAGGAAACATTTTTTAAAAAGCAAATGGGAGAATGTACCAAAATTAAGGAAGCTGTTTTAGCCTGTCCTCAGATTGACTAGGGAGTTTTCTCTCTCTCTACTTAACTTCCAATCAAATAAGCCCTTTAATAACAGATCACATACAGAGAGGCTTTTCAAAAGATGTTTTTGTTCTTTCTGAATATGCAGTTACCTATTCAAGCTGAGGGTTGTTATGTTCATAATTGACCTATAATGCTTCAAAGAATGAACTGGTTTAGCTGGAATTTTCCTAAAGTCTGTCCTGTTGACTTTGTATTGCCCAGATAGAAAGTGTATGATTTATAATTAGCCTTCCCCTTTAACTCTGAATAATAGGCAGAAAGGCTATTAGATTTTTAAGTTGGTGTTAAATTTTGGACCTCTGTTCTCAATATTGTGTAAAGAATTCCACATTGTCAATCTGGAGTCTCTGCTGAGAGAGACGAATTGCCTAGAAGACAGACAGACAGGATAGTCTTAAAGAAGGAGGACCTGGTGAGGAAGAGTGGTTTTATGGTCAAAGCCAGTGTGGGCCCTGGGGGTTTTTCCATCACACCCTCTGCCTCAGGGCTGCTGAGCCTTGTCTGTTTTGTTTATGGAGCTTAAGCAATCTTTCAGTTATTAGCTAGTGGTTAATTACCAGAAATATGAACTCAAATCACTGCTTTTTTTTTTTTAACCATTTGCATTTTCTCCTAATCATGTAAGTTGGTGACATAGAAATTCAGTGAAAAGGTAGGCTCAACTACTTTATTAGTTATTCTGTTTACTTGGAAGAAAATCGTATTTGTGTTATCAGCTGCGCTTCTTTTCAAACCTCATAGCATTTGCCACAAAATCTTTTGGATTGTAGGGCCAGGGGCTGAAGTCTCTATCAGTGTTCCTGCCTTAAATATTAAAAATCACTTGCAAAAAATATAAATAAAAATTAGTTGCCACGCTGTATGGTTCAGTGGTAAAGATCTGCCTGCCAGTGTGAGAGATGCAAGTTCGATCCCTGGATCAGGAAGATCCCCTGGAGGAGGAAATGGCAAACCACTCTGGTATTCTTGGCTAGGAAATCCCATGAACAGAGGAGCCTGGTGGACAGTCCATGGGGTCTCAGAGAGTCAGCCATGACTGAATGAATTAGCAGGTCAGGTCATCTTATAGAAGCATCTGATGCTCATGCCTGAGGAGAAAGACGCTTGGGCAGAAACATGAGGAGCTGAAGTAGGTTGTTAAGAAAACCCTGGAGCCAGTTGGAAGAGGCATTGGAGAGAATAAGACGTCCATGGTGCTGCACCAGAGTCCTCTACCCTCCCAGTGGAACACAAGGAAATGCGTCAGATGCTGCCTCAGTGAACCCGGCGCCTTTTTTGTCAACTTACTGTGTTTTCAGTGACTTCCTCTGGGGAATTGAAGGCACAACTCAGTCTGATAGGTGGACCGAGTCATGACCCCAGGGGAAGGGACCAGGAACAAAAGAGGAGGTAGTAACGGAGGGTGTTATTCAGGGCTTCATGCCTGAGCCAAGTTGACAGCTACAGAGAGTCTGTGCAAGACAGAATTGCACCCTGAAATTCACTCCTGTGTTGAAGGGGGCCCTTGTTTGTCCCTTCTGAAAGAATCATCAGAGAATGAGAATGTCTAAAAATTTGAACTATGCTGTGAGGATACTTTGGAAGATAAAAATTTGGAAGTTTGGGGGAAGCTCCAAATAAGTGTTCTGAATAAATTGTACTTGAAATAGAGATAATAAATTGGAATTGATGCATCTTCTTGATTTTTTTTTTTTTGATGGCAGAATATCTGTTTTTCTTCTCCTTTTGGGGGACATAAGATCAATGGGGTCACATGTGAGGCATAGGTTTGTTTTTGTGTTAAGTATTTTGTGCAAGAATTTAGTTCTGCCCAAAATAGACTTTGCAATATGTATTAGGGGATTTGGGGAAATGAAAACAGTAAAGACAGCTTGTGGCCTCATGGGGCTTGAACCCTTCCTGAAAGTAGAGAGGGTTCATTTAGATTTCTTATTTAGCTGAAATTTGTGGCAGTTCCAATAGCGGTTGGCTGGAAGGTGCTTTCTTTCCTGGCTATGGAAGGTTTTTCCTAAGTACACGAACAGTGTGAGATGTTGTCTCAGGTCCCTAATATTAAGCAGTCTGCACCTCTTTGAGGTCATCCAATAATTTAGATTTCTCATGCATCCCAATTCGGGCTTCCCAGGTAGCTGAGTGAGTAGTAAAGCATCTCTGCCTGCAAATGCAGGAGACACAGGTTCGATTCCTGGGTCAGGAAGATCCCCTGGAGGAGGACATGGAAACCGACTCCGGTATTCTTGCCTGGAGAATCCCATGGACAGAGGAATCTGGTGGGCTACACACAGTCCATGGGGTTGCAAAGAGCTGGACCTGACTATGTGACTGAGCGTGCGTGTACATACACACCCATGAATGTCAACTCAGATGGTTTTTTCTTAGACTTCGTGTGCAGAGGCTTGCGATGAGAGTTCTTGGGAAAAGTTGAGGGAAAGCATTGGAGCTTCCTGAATATTACCCAGGCTTTGGTTTATTGGTGATTTTAGGTTGAAGGAATCCTGTTCCCTTCTTCTGGTTTCATGCAAAGCCATGTCATGTTCTGTGCCCTGTTTCTCTTAGGCCTAATGTCTGTTGCACTAAATAGCAAAGGAACATGAAGTTAAGTAAGCTTCACCTTAAACCTCAAAGAAGTTCCATTACAAACTGGAGCTATTGTGGGAGTTATTGCTAAATTCTCATCTACTGCTTGCAAATTTTTGAACAAACAGGGTGATGTTTATATGCAGGTCTTATAAACCCCGGACTGCTAGGATGTCCAGGGCTGAAGTGCTGCAAATATTTGCCCAGGTTTTATACAGACAGTATGTTAACGATAGCTGTGGTCTCAAAGTAAACAACCTCCACATGGACTTCTGTGTGAGACTGGCATGGCTGATGGGGCCCATGTGTGCCCCTTTTGTCCTGTACTCCTTGGTCAGCTGTCGTGTTCTGTGCTCTGGAGATCTCACTGTTGACAGCCCTGTCCTCTGACTCAGGGTGGCAGATACAGTTTTTAGTAGAACCCAGCCAGCTGGTATCACGTTGCACATTCTAAGGCAATCTGTCTGCAGCTGTCTTTGAATTCATTTGCTAGCTGCACTTTGAGACCAGAGTTAATCATAGGGCTGAGTTAAATTCTGTCATGGGTCAGGAGAGAAAGGCCAGCTGGCTATTTCTGGTTGGGTCTATTTTGGCGTGCCTTTTACTGCTCATCATTGGACTGCCATCTCTGAAGCATCAGAAAGGAGAACCTCTCCAGTGGGTGGCTCCGCAGACCAGCAGTATTGCCGTTAACCTGGAGCTTGGGTGAAATGTATTTTCAGGTCCTGCCACAGGCTTAGTGAATCACAATCTGTATTTGACCAAGGTTTCCAGGTGATTCAAATCCATGGGGCTAGGCCAGGCTCCTCTTGTCTTCTGCTTCATTGAAGCAGGTTCCGAGGGTGGAAGAGGAGAGCGAGGAGAAGGTGTGCTCATGGTTTTAAGGTCTGTCCTGTGTGTGAGTCACACAGAGCCCCTTTATCTCCCCCATCACATGGTCTCACCTAGCTGCAGGGCACCTGGGAAATAGAGTCAGACCGTGTAACCAGTAGTAAGTAAAGGAAGGATCAGACTCAGAAATGGGCAAAGCAGTGGATTAGCTGAGCTACGCTGTGGATGGTGTTCAGCTGTAAACATTATGCCCAGCTTTCTTTTTGTTACTCCTTTTATTTTTTTCTTAATTCATTATACTAAAAGATTTTTTAAAAATATGCTCATTGCTGATGAGAGGAAAAGATTAATTTTATTTCTAAGCTCATATAACATCAATATTATTGTTGGGTGACTCACTTTTATAGAGGAAATAAACCAACATCTATGACTGATGTAAGATGTAGATTTCCCCCTAGTCTTCCCTTCCCTGTCATGATGGAAAATGGCAAGCATATATACAAAGCAGAGGGAGCACTCATCTGTGAGTGTCAGCAGTAGACCGCCTCATGGCAAATCTTGATTCAACTCACTTCTGACTCACTTCCTGTCCTAAACGTGAACTGTCCTGTTTTTTTTGCAAGTCTGATGAGTAAAGAATGCTGTTATAGGTTGCATTGTGTCCTTGTAAAACTTATGTGTTGAAACCCTAGTGCCCAGGACCTCAGAAAGTGACTGTTGTTTGGACATTGGACCTTCAAAGAGGTGATTAGGTGAAAATTAAGATACTACTGTGGGCACTACTCCAGTATGGCTGGTGTCCTTGTAAGAAGACAAATATTGGGCACTAGTGGTGAATACGCACAGAGGAAAAGGCCTGTGAAGATGCACAGAGGGTGGCCGTCTGTAAACCAAGGGGAGAGACCTCTGAGGACACCAACTCGGCCAGCACCTTCGTCTTGGACTTTTAGCCTCCAGAACTGTGAGCAGCTTCCATAATTTTAAGTCACATAGTCTGTGGCGTTTTGTTGTAGCAGCTCTAGAAAACAAATATAAATGGTATACGGAATACAAATGGGTATACCTACCATTGCTGTGTTTCTTTTCCTTTTTAAAGGAAGAGCCCTGTAACCTATTTTGCTTAATAAGTCTCTGTACACACTTGTTTTACAAGTCTTTGTAGGAAAGGGTCAATATGATTATATACACTCATACAGACCTGCTACATTATCACATTGTATATCATCTCGCTTCACATTTTTGTTTTTACTGTGTCATACAACAGGCATAGAGTATTAGAAAAACAAAGCCAAAGCTTTAGAGAATTATTATAAGCTTAATACCTTGTAAGTCAACCAGGTCATGAAAGAAGGTTCTGCCAGCTCCACTTCCTACCCTCCAGTATTCTATTCCAGTCACAAGCCCTTCCCTTTTCCTCAAAAAGAAAAATCAGCTTCAAACTCTTCAGAGCCTATATTTCTTTTAACTTTTCATCAGTTTATCTGTAATGTATTTTTTTTTTTGTTTTTGAGTTTTAATTCGTCTGCATGCTATGGGTTCACATTCTGCTTCTTTTTGAATGCAGTATAATTTAATATAGCAGCACGTTTTGGTAACTAACACAGATCCTATGTTAAAAATAGCTCTAAAATATTCTAGTATGGTAACATACTTTAGCAATACATTTGTTTTGGGGCACTTGGCAATTTGGCTACTTTCTAAGGAAATATTTCAAGTATAGTCATCATATCTGGACTGATTCTTTAATTCTGAACCATATAGCCCATTCATCCTGAAACTACAGATGAAAATACATATCTCCGCCCCCAGGTGCTGGCCTATGAACTGAGGAGAGAAAGTGCTGGCCTTCTCTCCCAAGCTTCAGAGCTTAGCTCTTGTGGAATACTGTCTAAAAGTTAAATGGCTGAGACAAAGGATACACTGGCTTTGTATTAATAGTTTTAATGAAACCTATCTGGGTGGTTTTAAAGAAAAATTGGATCAATTTGAAATGCCAGTCTTGTAATTGGGTCTGTGTTGACTTTGGAGGGAAAATAAAATTGGGTCTGGCATGGTACCTTCGTATTATTCTGATGCCTAGCAAGGCTGATGTTTCCCCAACAACGGTTACTGCTGGGTTTGCTGAACAGGTTGACTGTTTCTCTCTCTCGTGGCCCCTTGGGCTTCCCTGTTGGCTCAGTGGTAAAGGATCTGCCTGCCATTGCAGGAGATGACCCCTGGGGATTCGATCCTCTGGGTCAGGAAGATCCCCTGGAGAAGGAAATGACAACTCACTCCAGGATTCTTGCCGGGGAATCCCATGGACAGAGGAGCCTGGCGGGCTACAGTCCGTGGGTTCACAAGGAGTCGAGCACGACTGAGCGACTCAATAACGGGCTCCTTAGCAGTGAGGCAGGTCCCAGTTTTCTTCTCACAGGTCACCCTGACTCAAGTCCTACCTTCTTCTTACTAGTGTGGCCCCAGGTGCTTGGAATTCGTTCCTCGAGAGCTTTTCTCCTACCTCCTGCCAGTTACTGATGTCCATTTCCACCGCTGTGTGGTGGCTTAGACCTCTTCCACTCCTGAGCTAGTGGTCAGTGTGGCTGGACTGATAGGCATGAGGGGTCACCAGTGATAGAGCCCTGTGCGTCCCCTCTCGTTAGCTGGTCTCCTAGGCAGTATTTTGGATCCTCTGCCCATCCTTTCCTCAGGCATCCGCCACACGTAGATTCTAAGGTGAGGGAGAGATCTTTGACTTAACCCATTGTAAGCTTCCTCAGGCCAGGTGCCTCAAAGCATGAGTTTTTGCTTCTAGTCAGTCATTTAACTGACCTTGGCATTGGGCCTGCTTTCCTCTCTGGGGCTCTTGGACTGCACTAGGTTTTTCCAAAGAGGGTTCTAGCTCTCACCTCCTATGATCTAATAATCATTTGCCATCGCCCATCTTTCCTAGAAAGACAGTTTTCCATGTGGTTCATGACCAAATCTATGAGGAATGCTTGCTTAAAATGCAGATTCTTCATCTCCACTTCAGTTCTAGGGAGTCGGAACCCCAGTAGATGAGGTCTGTGTTTATTTTGAACAAGCTGATTTTGAACAAGGTGATTTCATTGTAGATTAAAATGTGGGAAGTCTATCCTAGAGCCTGTGGCCACCAGGCAAGAGGAGGGAGCTCTTAAAACATTCCTAGTCTCTTCCTTCAGAGCTTACAGAAGTGTTCATAGTGATGGAAATAGGTCTAGGACTGCAGTTGTGTATCAGCTGAGGGGAGGACAGGGAGGCTGTGGGAGAAAGAGGTGGTCAAAGCAGGGGGAGCCAGTTGGTGAGTGGATCTCTCCGCCAGCAGAACGTTTCTTGAGGTGTGAGCTGATAATGTGTGATCATAAGCTCTAGGGAAGAGTCCCCCTTATGCTCAAGTCTGGTCCCAACTTCCTGGAGCTGACCCAGTCTTCACAGGTGACGGGCCTGGTCCTCCACAGGACTGCCCTCTCTTCAGAACCAGCTCTCAGTCCCGAGGTCCCCAGGCCACACTCACTTTTGACCAACTGGCTACAAATTTAGGGGTTCCCACCACCCCCTCCTGTTCATTCATTAATTCATCGACATAACCGAACACTGTTTTTGATGAGGTTTGAGAGGGTCCCACTCTCTAGGCTTCCTTGTCTTACCGCGGTGGAAACAGGTCGAGTCACCCTCCCAGCACATCAGTGTGTCATGATACTCGGAGTATGGCCAACCAGGAAATCGCCCCCGAGATTTGGAATCCAGAATTTCTGTTGGGGATTCATTATGTATGCATCACGAAATGGACCACTGGCTATGTGATTGATCTTGTCTTCAGACCCCCTCTGTGAAGGTCAGATTGAAACCATGTGACTCACAGGAGCAGCCTTCTAATCCCATGGTTGGTCTTCCTGGTATGGCGAGCCCCCATCTTGAGTCATCTGTTAGCATAACCTTTAGGGACCCAGGCATGAATCACCTTGTTAGCAAAAATCATCAGAGTTCAGACTAATGTTACTTGGAAAATTCCATGGACTTAGAGGAATGAGGACAAGTAGCAGTCACAGTGTTTTTAGCTTTATTGAATTAACTTGACAAAATTGTAAGACATTTGCTTTACAGTTTGAGCCGATAAATGTATGCATTGTGGAAAGATTCCATCAAGTTAACTAACATAGATACATCCATCAACCCATGGTGACCTTTTTTTTGGTGAAAACATATTATTTCTACTTTCTTAGCAAATTTCAGTTGTACAGTCCACTGTTAGCAACTGTATTCACCATGTTTTATATTAGACTCTCAGACCTTATTCATCTTAGAGCTCAAGTATGTATACTTTTGCCAGCTTTCCCTTACTCCCAGCTTTCCTCCAAGCCCCTGGCAACCACTTTTCTTTTGTTTCTTTAAGTTTGACTGAAAAAAAAAGTTTCTGCGGGCAGTATTTGTCTTTCTCTGACTTATTTCACAAAGAAAACATAATGCCTTCTAGGTACATCCGTGTTGTCACAAATAACAGGATTCTTTTTTTAAAGGCTGAATAATATTCCATTGTTTCTGTGTGTGTTGGAGTGTGTGTATGTGTGCGCACATATGCATGCATGCCTATACATGTGTATTAGTGTCACTGGACGTGTAGGTGTTTCCTTGCCTTGAGTTTTGTGGCTGCAGTGAGTATGGGAGTACTGGTATCTCTTTGAGATAAAGATTTCATTTCTTTGGATGTTTACCCCAAGGTAGAATTGCTGGCCTGTATGGTAGTTCTCTATTTTTAACTTTTTGCGGAACCTGCTTACTATTTTCCATAGTGGCTACACCAGTTTAAATTCCCACCAACGGTGTATGAGGGTTCCCTTTTCTTTATATACACTCTAATAGTTACTTCTCATCGATTTTGGTGACAGCCATTCTAACCAGTGTGAGATGATATCTCAAAGTGGTTTTGATTTGTATTTTCCTAGTGATAGGTGATATGAAGCATCTTTTCATGGGTCTGTTGGCCATCTTTTTACTTTCTTTGGAAAAAATGTCTATTCAGATCCTCCACCTGTTTTTTAATCAAGTTTTGTTTGTTTGATATAAGTACAGCTACTCTGCTTTTTTTTGTTGTTTCTGTTTGCATAAAATATCTTTTTCCATTCTTACATTTTTAGGTTGTGTAAGCTGAAGTGACTGTTTTACAGATAACATAAGGATGGGTCTTGTTTTTAATCCATTCAGGTACTCTGTCTTTTGATTGGGGAATTTAGTCTATTTACATTTATGGGAATTATTTATAGATGTGGACTTACCTGTTGCTAGTTTGTTAATCGCTTTCTGGTTGTTTATGCTTTGTACCTCATTCTCTCGCCCTCTTTGATTTGACGCTTTTCTCTAGCATCCCTGTGACTGCACACATAATTGGTTTACCCATATAGGCTGTTTTAGGCCCAGGGTCCTGTGATGTTTTTCATTGTCATATCTCTTTAGCATACTTCATTGATCATTGAAGTAAAAAATTGAAAAAGTAGAAAGTTGACTTTTTACTCTTGTAAAACTGTATTTACTTCTGCCTGTGTTTTTCCCCTCTTTTGTTAGCTGTTTGCATCATTACTAACAGTTCAATGAGCCATCTATTTCTTACATTTTGTTTTAATGAGAATGAACATAATGTGTCTTTTGCTGTGAGCAGAATTGCTCATGGATATAGTTTTTTATACATTATTATATAGAACATATATTACAGAGTTTTTAATATATCACTGGCATGCTGATCTTAATTTGAGGGCTTCTGGTGGTCCAGCAGTTAAGAATCTGTCTGCCAGTGTTGGGGACATGGGTTCGATCCCTGGTTTGGGACGATTCCATCTACATGCCATGGAGCAATGAGGCTCGTGTGCCACAACTCTTGAACCAGTGTGGCAGCTGCTGAAACCCATGTGCCTGGAGCCTGTGCTCTGCCACCAGAGAGGCCCAGGTACACAGTGAAAAGTAGCCCCCAATGGCCACAACTAGGGAAAGCCGGTGGTTAGCAATGAAGACCCACTACAGCCAAACTAATGTTTAAAAAAAGTTAATTTGATATAGAGTTACTATTTCAGTTTATATTACAGACGATAATAAAATAAGTTGCAATGTTTTTTAATTGATTTGACTTCCTAGGATTAACTAGTAATAGGATGTTGAATTTTAAACTGATTGTTGATTCACCTGATTTATCTCTATGGTAGTCTAGTAAAGCTCCAGAATTAGGACCAAGCAGAGGACAACCAAGATTAGTGTTACTAGAGGAGAGTAAAGCTTTGACATCAAGTTGAATCTAATTTATTTCAGTGAAGCTACATGAATCAATGAAGTAATTGTATTGGTCACATCTACTTAATATTTCAGATTCAGTGCCTAAGTACTCTCCTTGCCTTCAGAAACAAGGAGAGTCTACAGAATGGCTTAAAAGATTCCACGGTTTCCTGTTACTTTTCCTTGTGGCTCAGCTGGTAAAGAATCTGTCTGCATTGCAGGAGACCTGGGTACTATACTTGGGTAGGGAAGATTTCCTGGGGAAGGGCATGGCAACCCAATCCAGTATTCTTGCCTGAGGAATCCCATAGATAGAGGAGTCTGGCAGGTAACAGTACATAGGGTCACACGGAATCATAAACAACTGAAGCGATTTAGCATGCATGCACAAAGAGGTGGCTTCCCTGACGTCCAGTGGTTAAGACGCGAAGCTTCAAATGCAGGGGGCATGGGTGTGGTCTCTGGTTAGGGAACTAAGCTATCCCACATGTCATGCAGTGTGGTTAAAAAAAAACACAAAACCTCAAAACTCCATAGAAAATCAGATTTGTTACTGGTTGAAGCCAAAAGATCAGTAATGACTTCACCTCCCTTCATCTTGTTATACTCCATGCAAATACTTTTTATTGGTTTTATTTTTCTGGAAAGCTTCTTTTCCTTGTCCTCTCATCATCTTAGTGAATGCCAAGTGATTCTTCTTGACTTGATTCAAGCTTTGTTCTCTGGAAATACTCCCTAAACTCCTAGCAAATGGTCCCAGACCTGGCTGAAGACTGGAACTGTCTAGTGGGGTCTTTAAGAAGACCACTGGTTGAGTTCCATCTTAGCTCACTCTGATTCATTCATTTGGGATGGGGCTCTGGATGCCTGTTGGTCTTTATTTAAAAATAAACCAGTCTGAGCATGCAATTTTGACTTCACTGTGGTTGGGACTGTAGGTATAAATACCAGAAGTGTGTCAAAGCACACTCTATGGCAGGGTCTCAAACTTGAGCCAGCATCAGCATCACCTGGAAGGCTTGGTATAGTATGGATGGTTGAGCCTTACTCAGAGAAGGTCAGGGTTGGCATTGAGAATTTGTTTTTCTAATGAGGAGTTACAGGACGCTAATCTTGCTACTCTGGGGACCACAGTTTGAGAACCTGTTCTGTACAGAAGATGCATAAGCTGAGGGATTGATCTTTTATCCCTACTGCAAAAGCCAAGAAGCAGATTCTGTGTGCGTAGCTCAAAACCTCACTTGCCACTTCATATCTTAAGGATACGGTAATGTTGATCCCTTGTTCCCCAGGCTTAACTGCTGGAGGATAATTGAAAATGTTAGTTGCTCAATTGTGTCCAACTCTTTGCAACTGTACGGACTGTAGCCCACCAGGCTCCTCTGTCCATGGAATTTTCCAGGCAAGAATACCGGAGTGGGTTGCCATTTCCTTCCCTACCCTGGGATCGAACTCCGGCTCCTTTATTGCAGGCTGAGCCACCACTGATAGTGATGGGTGTATATCATAATCCTTGATTTGTTGTCTAAGGGCCTCCTGCCAGTATCCTGTGGCTACTCCTTGGGGCCAACCTTTGAAGAACAGTTGTACCCCTTTTCCAGAAAGACAGGCTGGGGCAGTTGTTCTGATCCAGATTTTGCTACCCAGCCCTTGTCACTGTAGGTTGTCACAGTTTGGGGTGAGGAGATACTACTGGCATCTGGAGGAAATAGTCCTGGGATAGTGCTTACCCTCCTGCAAAGCACAGAAATTCCTCCCACAGCAAAGAACCATGGAGCCTGAGATGTCAGCATTGCTGAGCTGGAGAACTCCTGCCTTAGAGGAAACAGTTCTAGTGAGGTGGTTGGTTTAGCTGCCTAGTTGTGATCGACTCTTGCAAACCCATGGACTGTTGTAGCCCACCAGTCTTCTCTGTCCGTAGGATTTGCCAAGCAAAAATACTGGAGTGGGTTGCCATTTCCTCCTCTGGGGATCTTCCTGACACAGGGATCAAACCAAGGTCTCCAGCACTGCTGTTGGATTCTTTACCCCCTGAGCCACCAGCGTCTTACTGTGAGATCTTTCTGTGTGCCTCTCACCTGTCCCTCACTCCAGCCCCTGCTCTTGGACTCTGGCCCAGGTCTCCCTATTTCTGGAGCCCCCCTGCCTCACCAGCGCTTCCCAGGCCGGGCCACAAAAGCCTCCAGTAAACAGGGCTGGGGCAGAAGCTGCAGGGAACATTAACCAATGGTTAATAATTCGCCACAGCTAAAAGTGCTTTAAAATGCATAGTTTGTTCAAAATTAAATGACTTATTGAGTGGGTTGAGGGCACTTGAATGGTTAAACTGGCCTCAGCAGACCTACACATTACCCACTCATCAAGAGATGTAGAGAGCATGTGTACGTGCTCTTTGCCGTGTTTCTCCACCAGAGGGTCGTCGATTCATTTACTCTGCCGAGTTCTGAGTGACTGACTCGGTGCCAGGCCTAGAGAATTGCCAGTGATCGACTGGGTCCTGCCCTCGTGGAGCTCTTATTCCAGCGAGGAGAGGGACAAAATAAATGAGTGCGTTATTTTTTTCTCTCAACAGCAAATAGATTGCAGTGAATGGGTAGAAAGAAAGCTGGAAGAAGGAAATAATGGCCTGAGACCTGGGAGAGAAAAGGTGTTAAGTAATCATGGGGAAAATTAGTAAAAAAAAAAAAAAAAAGAAAAAAAAGTCTATCCCAGGAAAGGGCACAGCAGTCACGAGCCAGGCAGGCTCTTGGAAAGACAACAGGTCAGCGTGTTTGGAACACTGCATGATGGGGCTGGACACTGAGCAAGGTGGGGTGGTGAAAACCTATAAAGGTCATCGCATGTCTTTGCTAATTTTTCCTTTCATTCAGTATTGGTTTTATTTATTTTTTAATTTATTTTAATGAGGGCTAATTACTTTGCAATATTGTGGTGGTTTTTGCCATACACTGACGTGAATCCGCCATGGGTGTGCTTGTGTGCCCCATCAGGGTCATCCCAGTGCACCAGCCCTGAGCACCCTGTCTGGTTTTCTTTCTTTCTTTCTTTTTTTTAATGCTCCACAAGTAACTGTAATTTCTGGGAAGATGTGCCAATGTTTCTGTGGCTTTGTGTACTCCTAAGGCATCCGTGAACCCTCCTGAAAGTGTAGGCCCACCCAGAGGGGCATTGCCCTTTATAGTTTAAGTACTTGACTTCTTTTATATGTCACTTCCTTCTCACTTGGTGGGAAACAGCTGTCCCGGAGTGGCTGCCTAGTGTGAGCTGGGGAGGGACGAAAGCCCTCAGGAGGTTACCATGCGGCTCACTGTTCACTGAGCTTCACTGTGTCCCAGGGGCCATGCTGGTCACAGAGTCTGTGAAACGTCTGTGAGGCCCTCTGCCCTCGAGGGATCCCCAGTCTGTTGTGGAGATGGTGGCCTAAGGGAGTTGTGCATACAGTGGATAGCTGTCCACACCAGTGTTGTTCAGACATAACATTGCAACCCATTAGCGCAGCCGGGAATTAATCATTTTCAACTGGTATCTCTTTCTTTTTAAAAACAATTTTAAAAATTTGTGGTAAGATATACACCATGATATGTACCACTGTAACCATTTTCAAGTGTACCCTTGAGTGGCAGCAGTGATGTTTCACCCCTGTGCAACTGTCATCAACATCCACAGGATTCTTTTCATTGGTAAGGATGGAATGTACCTATTACTCCAGCTACTCATTCCCCTCGCCTGACCCCCTCGTGGTCACTATTCCTGCTGTCTCTCTCATCTTGGATACGGCATATAAGTTGAATCATACAGTGTTCTCAGTGTGATGGCTTATTTCACTTAGCACAATATCCTCAAGTTTCAACTATATTGTAGTCTGTGTCAGAATTTCCTTCTTTCAAGGCTCTGGAATATTCCAATGTGGGCTTACCTGGTGGCTCAGTGGTAAAGAATCCACACCTGCCAATGCAGGCAACCCGGATTCAATCCCTGGGTCAGGAAGATCCCCTGGAGAAGGAAATGGCAACCCCCTCCAGTATTCTTGCATGGGAAATCCCATGGACAGAGGAGCCTGGCAGGCTGCAGTCCAGGAGGTAGCAAAGGAGTCAGATACGACTTGGCTACTAAAGAACAAAACAATACTCTAATGTACGTGTGTGTCACGTACTACAAAATGTGTACCACGTTTTGGCACGTTCTTTCATCCTTGTCCTCTTGGGTCACTTTCACCGTTTGGATACTGTGAGTAATGCTTCTGTCATTATAGGTATACCACTTGGCATTTCTTTTGTAATGAAGTAGGTAGAATAGAAAATATCAGGGGAAATGTACCCATAGCATGGGCAGACCCAGAGCACTGATGAAGCCTGAGGTGCAGCTTTGCGAGCTCTATGAGCCTACGTTAAGCTAAATGCATCGATGTTTATTTCCTACAGACTGATATACTTTGAGCAATCTGTGAAAATCGTTAAGATGACTTCAGTTCTGTACCCTTGGGTTAGGCGCGTCCTTTAACAAAATGTGACTTCATGTTCATATATTTTTAATTCAGCTTCTGGAATGGTAGTTTCTTTCCTATGCTTTGTGGTTTCTCACATCCCAGTGAAGAGTCATCAAAGGCTTGCTTGGGTAGGAGTCATACTCCCTACTGTCAGCGGGGATACCTGGAACTTGGAACCAAAGCTCTGTCATTGGAACCAAAGCTTGTAGGGGGAGAAGTTGGAAGGAAGCGCTTGATTGGAACAGGCCCAGAAAGCCTGATATTCAGAGGCGAGTCAGCACCAGGCACTCAGGAGCTCACAGGGACTTTAATGATGATGGAGTCCTGTATCTAGTGGTGGCCTTTCATGCTGCACTAAGTAGATAAGGTTGATCACCTGCTGGATGTGAGGTCCCTTACTTGCTAGTTCCAACCAGCACTGTTTTAAGTCCTTCAAAGCTTTGGGAGGTGGCCAGCGTGAGTAATATTTTACTCGTGATTCCTTGTTTTATTCTCAGTGTTAACTGAATTGTGTCCAAATGTATCAAAAAAAATATTTTTTTTTTTGAGAAGGGGATTAGGGTAGTTATCCATGCACAATAGTTATAGATTCTCAGTGTTGGTTGTAGTGTGGGAAAAAGTGCTGGGAAGGTATGTGGTAAGAAGACAAAGGACACTATGAAGATGCGAAAGGCATGGATTAGCCAGTGGCAAGAAAAGGGAGACAAGAAGGCCAGGGATGAAATAGAAAAGGCCTGGAAGCTGTGAGGCAGGAAGGTTTTGCTGGCCCCACTGGCTGGGAGGACCCTGGTGGGCCCCAGGACAGAGGTGTGCAGGGAACTGGAGAACCTTGAGGAGGGAGGGTACTCAGCCTATACTACCACTTAGCTTAGTGCAAGGATGAGAAAACGGATTCTGAGCAAGTTTTAGGAAAGAGCCTTTTGATGAAAGTGGAAGAGCAAAGTGAAAAAGTTGGTTTACAGCTCAACATTCAGAAAACTAAGATCATGGCATCTGGTCCCATCACTTCATGGCAAATAAATGGGGAAACAGTGGAAACAGTGATAGACTTTATCTTGGGACTCCAAAATCACTGCAGATGGTGACTGCAGCCATGCAAATTAAAAGACGCTTACTCCATGGAAGAAAAGTTATGAGCAACCTAGATAGCATATTCAAAAGCAGAGACATTACTTTGCCAACAAAGGTCCATCTAGTCAAAGCTATGGTTTTTCCAGTAGCCATGTATGGATGTGAGAGTTGGACTATAAAGAAAGCTGAGTGCTGAAGAATTGATGCTTTTGAACTGTGATGTTGGAGAAGACTCTTGAGAGTCCCTTGGACTGCAAGGAGATCCAACCAGTCCATCCTAAAGGAAATCAGTCCTGAATGTTCATTGGAAGGACTGATATTGAAGCTGAAACTCCAATTCTTTGGTCACCTTATGTGAAGAACTGGCCCATTTGAAAAGACCCTCATGCTGGGAAAGATTGAAGGCAGAAGGAGGAGGGGACAACAGAGGATGAGATGGTTGGATGGCTGACTCAATGGACATGAGTTTGAGTAAACTCCGGGAGTTGGTGATGGACAGGGAGGCCTGACATGCTGCAGTCCATGGGGTCACAAAGAGTTGGACACGACTGAGGAACTGAACTGAAAGAAGAAAGGAGAGAAGGTTCTGGCTTGAGCATTGCCACTCAAGTATGGCTAATTGGATTTGGCCGAGGGCCACTCGGGGAAAGCCAGGGTGATGACCTGTTTTGAAGATAGCTCACCAGCAGCGTGGGTGTTCTGATGTCATTCTGGATGGGTTCCAGTGTTGTCTATGCCAGATGCCGTGGCACGCGAGGCTCATGGAGAGTCCATGCGATGTGTGAGTAATCATTGCCCTGAAGGAGGTGTGCCCTCTGGGACAGTGCGTAGGAGATGCTGCTGCTGAGTGGAGATGCTGGTGGGAGAGCAGGAACGGGTATCCTGCAGGGGAGGACCACTCTTGGAGGAACTGGCTTGGAGGGAGGGCTTACTTAGCAGTAACGGGATTGTTGAGCAAACGCTATCAGTGACAAATTGGACTCAGGTCTCCCTGTTGTCTAGCTCTTTTGTTCAGGTGGGGACACATATTTTAGCCTCCTGTCAGTCAGCACCCCATGTGATGGGAGTGAAAACCTTCACCCCTTGTGGTACCCAGAGGGCTCAGCTTGACTTTGAGATATGAGGTGGTGAAAGGCTTGGTGAGGGTCCTTAAATCAAGAGCTGTGGGGAAAGCAATCTGTCTAGTTGAGCACCATGATCTCTTTTTTGCTTGGGCTTATATGGAAATTACTTGAGCCTTGCCGTGACGGCTGTTCTTTGTCTGACCACACTTGGTTGTGTTCAGAGCATCACTGACCATTTCAGTTGATCCCTCAGCAGCCCAGGTGAGTGTTGTTATCTCCAGGTGTTATCCCTATTTGCTGGAGACCGATAGAAGTTCTGTGGCTAGTTGAAGCTCCTGCAATCAGAATGTGATACAGTATCATTACATTAACTTGTGATAAATGCATGCAACATAAAACTTTGCCATCGTGACCATTTTAAAGCATACAAGTTCAGTAGTGTGAAATACATTTACATTGTTGTACAGTTTCCAGAACCCTCTTCATCCTACATTCATGTGTAATTAAACAATAACTACCCACTCCCATCCTGCCCCTGGCAATCATCGGGCCTCTTGGTTTCTCCCTGAATTTAAGTTCTTCCTGTCAGTGGAATCCTGCACTATTTGTCATTTGTGACCACACTATTTTACACTCCCACCAGCAGTGTGCAGGGTTCCAGTTTCTCCACATCCTTCCCAACACTTATTATCTTATTCCACTCTCCTCTCTCCCTTCCCTCCTTTCCTTCTTTTAATAGCCATCCTAATATATGTGAGGTTGTAATTTTCATTTGCATTTCCCTATTAGTGATGCTGAGATGCTTAACCCTGGCAAGCTTAGTTTTAAAGAGGGCCTTTCAGGGTTACGTCCCAGTGCTGATTCCCTGAGCATTTCCTGTAGAGAATGCTGCTGCTGCTGCTAAGTCGCTTTAGTCGTGTCCGACTCTGTGCCACCCCATAGACAGCAGCCCACCAGGCTCCCCCGTCCCTCGGATTCTCCAGGTAAGAACACGGGAGTGGGTTGCCATTTCCTTTTCCAGTGCATGAAAGTGAAAAGTGAAAGTGAAGTTGCTCAGTCACTCTTCTGACTCTTTGCTTCTTCATGGACTGCAGCCTACCAGGCTCCTCCGTCCATGGGATTTTCCAGGCAAGAATACTGAGTTGGGTGCCATCGCCTTCTCCGTGTAGGGAATGAGTGTAGGTTAAAGGGCCAAGCATGTTTCAAACTTGTGTAGTGGTGATGCTCACAGAACTATACTTTTGTTTTGGAAGGATATTGAGACCTAGAGATATTAAGGGTTTTGGAGAGGCTAACTGGAAGGGATGAAGTGGAATGAGGCCATAGTTGAGACCTGGAGTCTTCAGGACTACTGCTGGGACTGGAATCCTGGACTGAGGTTCATTAGAAAGGCCAGGAGGCCAGGGTGAGCAACACCTGAAGCTCAGTCTTCCTTATGGCTTCTTTGATAATTCAGAGACATTTCATTTATTCAACAAAGAATTCTTGAGCATCTCTTAACCTGTATTATTGTAGGAATAACGCAATACATAAGAGAAATGTGGTCTCTGCTGTCATGGGTGATTATCATCTGGCTTTGGAAATTTTCTTACCCTGTCAAAATCAGTAGATGATATTCATCTTTGGGTTGTCTTTGCATATTAATCATTATCATTTAAATGATGCATAATTGGTTTGAATAAGGTTTTTTAGTCTTTTGTACAGTTACTGTTTTTTTCCAATCAATAATAAGTAATTTGTAGAGGGATAATTTGCGACTGTGTAAATATCATGATTCACATTAAACTTTAACACTAGTTTTAACTTGCACTGACCATTTTCTGACTCTATTGTTGACTCTGTATTTGTTTCTGTTCTAGAATGCAGACTTTGCCTTCTCCTATTTATGAAGCAGTAAAGAGTTATAGATTTTTTTGATTATTTAATGGGTTATCACTCATTGACACTTATTTAATATCCCAGTATCCCAGATTTGGCTAGTAAGAGTACCTCAAGCTGGCTTCTTTGTCCTTTGGACACATCCTTATGATTCCTTGAGCTGTTTATTTTATGAGGCAAGTTGTCCCTGGCTTATCTTACGCTTTGCATGCCTGTTGGTCCCAGCTATCAATAGTGATGCTGTTGCTGAGAATACCTGGGGCTCTGCTCACCTGGGCCCATTCTCATTAAAGCAGCTCCCACAGACATTTTCCCCATTGGAACCCATGCTGTGGCTGGACTTGTCCTTGTGGTTCTTGATTATGACCATCAGGGAACTTTGAAACAGCAAAGTTTATTATGCACGTGTCCTGGAGGGTACAAGGCACGCCTGGGGCCACACAGCAAGGTCCTAGAGTGAGATGGATCATCAGCGTACCTGGACCTGTGCTTCTGCCTTGTTGGGATCAATGGCTGGGTACCTAGGGTTTCCAGTCACTGCTGCTACTGCTAAGTCACTTCAGTCGTGTCCAACTCTGTGTGACCCCATAGACGGCAGCCCACCAGGCTCCTCCATCCCAGGGATTCTCCAGGCAAGAACACTGGAGTGGGTTGCCATTTCCTTCTCCTATGCATGAAAGTGAAAAGTGAAAGGGAAGTCGCTCAGTCATGTCGGACTCTTAACGACCCCATGGGCTGCAGCCCACCAGGCTCCACTGTCCATGGGATTTTCCAGGCAAGAGGCCTGGAGTGGGTTGCCATTGCCTTCTCCATTCCAGTCACTATCTGCTGGTAATTAAAGACATGAGTGAGTACAGGAATGGAGAAATAAGCAGTCTGTTATCAGAGATAAGATGATCTGTTAGCAGGTCAATCAGAGCTTTCTGAAAAAGGGAACTTGAGGAGTGGGGTGGCCTGGCTCCTTATCTAGTTGTGTACGTGGCCTGTGTTTATTCCAGTTGAAGTCTCCAAAGTGGGTGTCTCTAAAGCATAATGTCAGGCACTTGCATTATGATCAGAAAAAGCTAATTGTCAGCTGCTAATGCATATTGTCAGCTGCTAATATTTTAGTTCTTCCCTGGTGGCTCAGTGGTAAAGAATCTACCTGCCAATGCAAGAGACACA
>SJYC01079949.1:0-111361 GCA_006408675.1 Madoqua kirkii
GCCTTTCCATTCTACAGGCGATCATCCCAACACAGGGATCAAACACAGGTCTCCCACGCTGCAGGTGGATTCTTTACCAGCTGAGCCACAAGGGAAGCCCGTTAATACTGGATTGGGTAGCCTATACCTTCTCCAGCAGATCTTCCCGACCCAGAAATTGAACCAGGGTCTCCTGCACTGCATGCCGATTCTCTACCAACTGAGCTATCAGGGAAGGCCCTCTTAAGAGCGTAGCACTAGCCATTAGGTGTTAGTAATATCCACAGTGATGACCTTGAGGCCTAAATGAGGGGAATGCTTTTCAATCATTTTCATTTTTAAAAGCATGTGTTAATTTTTATTACAGCAGTTAAATTTTTTTTCAATTTCAGAATGGTAGACTTATTATATTAGTTTCATGTATATAACATGGTGATTAAACATTTCTGTACGTTACAGTCTATCACCATACAGAGCTATTCCAATAATACTGACTGTAGTTCCTATGTTGTACATTACATTTTCTTGCCTTTTTTATTTTACACCTGTAAGATTGTACCATTTAATTTCCATCACCTATTTCATGCATCCCCTCAATCTGTTTCTTTTTGAAGTCAGGAAGTAGGTAACTCATTTTTACAAGACTGCATTTATAATGGATCAGATTTCAAAAATCTGGCTAGAACTGATACTTTTCATTACTGTCCGTAAGAGTGAGCTTCTATGAATGCCTTTTTCTCAAGAGTTCATGCTCTGCTATGATCACCTGTGAGCAGTGATGAGTTGTCCAAGCTGTTTATGAAGCCAGCGTTTGCTGTTAAGAATACAATAGATCTCTTCCTAGAAGTTCTGTACCGTAAATCTATCGTAGCTTACATTTGTTTTGATGCTAGTTTCAGAGCACTCTGAGCTGTTGTAACTCATTTATTTGTACCAGGATTCCTCCGAGGGAGGCAAGGCAAGTATTTCCATCAGTGAGGACCTGGGGTGCAGGAGGGCCCAAGAGGGGCCTGGGGCCATGTGACCCACAGGTGGCCAGTATTCTCTGTGTTCTGTCCTGAGATTTCCTGTCCTTCCACAGCCTCCACTGAAGAGTCACAGGTTTAGTTGCTAAGTTGTGTTATACTCTTGCAATCGCATGGACTGTAGCCCACTAGGCTCCTCTGTCCATGGGATTTCCTAGGCAAGACTGGAGGGGTTGCCATTTCCTTCTCCAGGGGATTGAACCCAGGTCTCCTGCATGGCAGGCGGATTCTTTACCGATTGAGCCACCAGATCACAGAGCCAAGACTTTTCTGACAATAGCTTTGTGCTCCCCTTTCTGCTGCTTCCTGCAGTGTGGGGTTTTCTTTTTCCCTGAAGATTTTAAGGAACATTTCAAAAATAGAAGACTAGGACAAGGTAGCAGAATGCCTTACCCTAGAATCTGCATTTTTGGAGTAAAGACTGTTTTGAGCTGACTTTTGAGAAGTAGACACAGGAAGGAAATCTCCATTTGTAAGGGCTTCTTCTGCTCTGTACCTGAAAAAGAATGTTGGCCCTGAAACACAAAAGCTTTTTGTCCCTGGAGAATGGATTTGCATACTGAATCCAACTCTATCTTTCTTGCTTTGTTTACTCTGGATTGCCTATTAACCTCTCCTGAGCCCCCCTTCCTGCGCCCCACCCTTTAGCTGGAATGTCAGGACTTGGGTTCATCTGGGTTTTTCTTGGAAGTATGATAGATCTCATGGAATTCTAATTAAAACCCTTTGTGTTCCTTGTAAATCATTCACAACGGGTCTGTCATCCCCCCAGGCTCAGCTGCCTTGACAGCCTAGGACAGGAGGATCACAGATGCTTACTTGCAGAACCTTCCAGGGAGAGAGGATTTCAGGCTACATCCCTAGTGGCTTGGGAAGATCTGTTGGAGAAGGGATTGGCTACCCTCTCCAGTATTCTTGGGCTTCCCTTGTGACTCAGCTGGTAAAGAATCTGCCTGCAATGAGGGAGACCTGGGTTTGATCCCTAAGTTGGAAAGATCCCCTGGAGAAGGGAATGGCTGTCCCACTCCAGTGTTCTGGCCTGAAGAATTCCATGGACTATATAGTCCATGGGGCCGAAAAGAGGCAGACAAGACTGAGCCACTTTCACTCACTCAGTCAAACCAGTTTCTAGGGGCGGGGCTACAGGCCTCAGTGCTCTCAGCTCCTCTCAAGTGATGCCCCCAGGATGAAGTCCACTGTGTAACAGAGGAGTGAAAACTGAGAGACCGGAATAATTTCCCCAAATTCACTGTTTTCCCTCTTAGCTCTGAATCTTTCTCAAGTCTAACATTGTCATCTCTTCTCCAGTTCTAAAGATTAGCTGCCTGTTCATTTTCCCATAAGCTCACCCACTTATTTCCTTCTGTGTTTGATGGTTTCTAGTTCCTGTTTTCTTTTTTTTTTTTCCTCATGAATCAGAGATAACAGAGTTGGGCAAGAAATGTTTAAAGCAGCACACGTGGAATCATAGATGAGGAACTGTACCCACTGGGGAATTAATTTCTAGCATCAAGCTGTGTAAGAAGTTCTCCTAAAAACAAGAGATTCGGTCACATGGGAGGTGTTCTCTGGAGGCTGAATACCAAGGACTCCACCAAGCAATACTGCCTCAGAGACTCGAACCTCCAACCATGGGGTGTTGTGGTATTATATTGGCATCTTGTAAAAATCCTTTTTCGCTTCTCGCAGTTGTGAAGATTTCTTGTGAAGGAATAAAAACTATCTTCTCAGTTGGTTTGTGGAGTTGTAGTTTGCGTGTCAAATATGAAGGGATTATAGGGTTAATTTTGACCTTGTTCCTATTTATCTGGAAAGTTTTCCTTTGGCTACCTTCAACTTTGATACTGAATGTTTTCTCAGTTGTTTTATTTCTCACTCAGTTGAGGGTTAGGATCAAGAACAGACAGAAGTGTGGACACTTTGGGACATGGACCAGATATACTCCTTAATAAGACTGTTTGATCAACTGGGTTATTCAAGTTGGCCTCAGAGAAGAAAATCAAGATACTAAGGCAGTAGTGATCCTTATTTTACAAAAACTCATTTTTGCTGAATGTTACTTCTGTTGGTATTCTCTTTGGTGGGTTTTCAATGTTAGGCTCAAGTGGAGAGCTGAGTCACAGACAGCAGTGATTCCAGAGATAATCATAAGTTTTAGGAAAGTTTGGGGTGGAGGCTGTTACCACTGGGCTTCTGGTGCAGAGCTCCAGGTTTGTAGGCTGCACCCGAGGACTGCTCTCGGGCATACCTGGGCTGGGGACTGCCTTTGTGTACAGTTTGACATACTTGTTTCTCTGTGTAAGCCTTCTTTAGACTTCTATCTCAGTAAACCTATAAACAGTGTGTTTTGCAATATATGATGTGAGGGGCTTTTAAAATAAGCTCTTCATGCCCCTTGGGATGAATCATGGAGCTTGCTGGAAATGTAACGAGCCTTTGTGTTCTTGGGAAATCTTACACTCATATGGTCATCTTACTCATAAATATTCAGCTAAACCGCATTCACCTTCTTTTCCCTACTAGATGAAACCTTCTATGACCTTGTGGAAGGCAAGGCAGTCAGTGAATGTGTGGGTTTGTGTGTGCAGAGCAAGACATGACTGTTGGGCTTCCGTGTTGCATTCCTTTGAAAAACGGAGACAGCTATCTGTGAAGAATCTGATCAGGCATTAGTTGACTGAGCAGAAAATATGTGTTAGTTTTATTTGCTGATTGAAGTTTTTGATTCTCCTTCCCTTTCTCCTGCATGTGGTTTCTTCGGCTTTGGACAGACAGAGACCTATCAAAAGCAAACCCATCAATTATTGACCCTATTTGTATTATTAAGGAGGGATTGCTTAAAAGGAAAAACCGAATTCTGGAAAGATTTCCAAACTTTTGGCATTCTGTCCTTTGAGAATTCTGGAGGAAATGGTGTTGAGGGCCAAGGTGTTTACTTTTGGTGACTTGGATTTCTTGAGTGTTTGGTTTTCCTTGGTGAGAGAGAAGGGGACCTTCAAGGGGCAACAAGGGGTCAGAAGTAGGTTGTGGAGTGGAGTGTCTGTTTGGCAGAATGGGCAAGTGTTGCAGTTTTTTTGACGTTAGTTTTGGGAAAGAAAATTGTTTTCCCTATGCCATACTTAAGATATAAGTTCTAATGCTTCCCAACTCATGGGTTTAGAATTGTACTTTTTGCCTTGGGGAAAAGAAGATTGGTTATATGTATCCTAAACCAGTATCTGTAGTGTTTGGCAGATGAAGGACCATGGATGATGTGATTTTTTTAGCTTGGCTTCTGCTATATTTAATTTTTGGCTGCAAGGAATATCCCAGCTTCTGAGGTGGAGAGACAGTCATACAGTGTACCCTGGGGCGGGATCCTGGGAACCTCCCAAGCCTGCTTTCTTGGAGAAACTCCAGCAGAAGCTGGGCTCCATTCTCTTGATCCCTGATCCCTGTATGTGTAGAGTTCAGGGTCAGAAAGACGGGATCTGTGTTGGTGCCAAAGTCTCAGTTCATAACGGCTCTTGATGAGTTGTTGTTGTTGTTTTAAAATATTTATTGATTTGGCTTCTGCAGCAGGTCTCAGTTGTGGTATATAGGATCTTTAGTTGTTCAAACTCTTAGTTGTTACATGTGGGATCTTTGTCTTTGACCAGGGATCGAACCTGAGCCCCCTGCATTGGGAACATGCGGTCTTAGCCACTGGACCACCAGTGTAGTCCCTCTTGATGTGTTTTTGATGTATTTGTGGGGAGGCTGCCATCTCCCTGTCTTATTCCTCTGCCATCGTCCTCAGCTTCCCCTCCATAAAGCCTCTTAAAGCTGACAGAGTTAGCAAGATTGGTCCTCCCATAGGTGAACGACCTTGACTTTCTGTTGGGCTAGGACACTGAGAATACAGGGGACCAGGAGCAGGCTGCCAAAAGGGCTTCTTCATATGGAAACAGATTTCTTACCTTTCGTATGCTCATCTGAAGCCAAGAGTCACTTGGTATTTTGCCAAATGTGTTCTAAAGCACTGGTTATAATATTTACTGAGCATCCACAATGTATTAACCACAGTGTACTAAGGCTTTATTGTTTTTAATCACATTTTTGCTTAGGTTCAAACTGTTGTCTGCTTGTCTTATAGAAGATAGTGGATCTGTGGATGTTTTCTTTAGGTTAACTAGGAATGTTGCATTTGTCAAGATGCCTGTTTAACAAGTAATAATAAAAGTAAAGCGTGTATTAAGAAATGTGGTGCTAGTGATGAAGAACCCGCCTGCCAATGCAGGAGACCTAAGAGACCTGGGTTCGATCCCTGGGTTGGGAAAATCCCCTGGGAAAGGGCATAGCAACCCATAGCCTGGAGAATCCCATGCACAGAGGAGCCTGGCGGGCTACAGTACACGGGTCACAAAGAGTCAGACATGACTGAAGCCACTTAGCAACTACGAATCCAATTAGCTTTAATCTTCCAATTAGATTTTATGATTTAAGGTTTGAGGGCTGAACAAAGTCTTTACTCTGTTGACTGAAAAAAAGAAAAACACACCAACAAACCAAAGCCTAAAAGAAAACTTGCTTCGGCTTGTATGTCTAATGAAGATTTTTTAAATTTGTTTTTAGGAAAGTACCAGAGTAGTTCAGCCCATAATTTTGGGGAAAATTATTGGTTATTTTGAAAACTACGATCCCTCTGATTCTGCTGCTTTGTACGAAGCCCATGGCTATGCCGGGGTGCTGAGCGCCTGCACGCTTGTCTTGGCCATTCTGCACCACTTGTATTTCTACCACGTCCAGTGTGCGGGGATGAGGCTGAGAGTAGCCATGTGCCACATGATTTACCGCAAGGTAAGTGTCAAGTGTGTACCTCTCGTGAAGTACCAGAAGCATGTTGGGGAGTTCTCTGTCAATTACAAATTTTATAACCAGTGGAAATCGTGAGTCACTGTTGTACACGTATAACATAGAACATTGCACATCAAGTATACTTCAGTAAAAAGGTTAAGACACATTGTACCCAAGAAGAGCATTTTCTTTTAATGATTATGCCCATTTACACTATGCTATGGAAGTTTGCTCTTTGCATCCAGCTGATTTTGTTGTTTAAGAAAGTGTTAGGAAAACATAATGAAGAGATTTGTATTGAGATCAGGTCAGGGCAGCTTTTGATAATGCATACTATTCAGTAAATTTATAAAGAAGTCGATAAGCATCAGATATATGAAGTTGATTTTTAATGTTTTCAGGCCAAAATCACAGTTGTATTAATGGAAATTTTGTTCTTCATGAAAACCTTTATTTACACAAAGTTGTATTTACTAGAAAGCTCCTGTAGTTGGATCTATAAAATTAAATCTAGGAGAAAAGAATGTATTTGAGAAAGGGAAAGCTTATTTTTTCCAAACATTGCATCTAATCATATTCACTATAATTATGTTTACTAAAAAATATAAATGGAATCCATGCCACATATAGACACACTCATTGTGTTATATAGTTGTGATTGTTCATAACAGTAGTCAAGACAACAGGCATTTGTATAAAACTTGAAATTTTTGATTGTCTTTAGTAATTTTGGAGAATTTGTTTGTTCCCATTCATTTTTTCATAATAGATTTCCTTTTTTTCTTTAGTAAACATTATAGCAGTTTTAGTATGACCTGATTTGATATTTTTAATGCTTTTGTGCTAAGAAATACCCATAAAATTACTCCATAGTTTACCCTGGTCTTTACTGTAATGGGAGTGAGGATTTTAGGTGGATTTATAGAGAAATTGCCAGTGTCTAGCTGAAGTGCCCTTTATAAACTTGATCCTGGGTATCTCTCCCCTGTTTACTTTTAGAATTTTCATTTGACTGTATTATATACTTTGAAATTTACTGAGATAGCAGACACACACAAAAAGGACAAGTGGCTTTACTGCAGTAATTTTTGCCATTGTATCAGAGCGTCACATTGTACACCTTAAATATATACAATTTTTATCACAAAACAATTAAAATTGTCATTGAAGTCTAAAGCCAAACAGTTTAAATTGAAATTATCACTTCTTTCATCTACTTGCTACAAATTTTAGACTTCTGCTTCTGGGGGTATATTTTTGGCAAAATGTGACTTGTCTCCTCATTTTCCCTTGAGCGGAGTTTTGTTAATCTCAGGGCTGTGTCATCCCCAGGGGCCTGGCATCTCACTGTCTGTGTTTGGCTGCAGCATCTGAGCCAGTTTCCTCCTGGGTGATGTGGAAATGGCTGTGGTGCCCCTATACTCTGGTCAGGGGTTTTCCTTTTCAGTCATCAATCATGTTCTTTGATATTCTATGATACTGTTTACGATTTAGGAGATAGATACTCTCCCAAAATTTAGCTAGATGTTTGTCTTTCCAGATCATGCTTAGCTCCCGTAAATAAATAGGAAATTTCACCAGACCCACATTGTAAAAATCTTGTTAGGTCTGATGGTTCAATGAAATAAAGCTCTCTGCTGCACAGGTGAGCCAAGGTCCACCTGTTTTCTTCCTCTTCGCACTAACATTTTGGAACTTTGCCTTTGGGAAATCCGATCTGGCCCTGGCATATTTGCTTAGATGAATGTAAACATCTCCCAAAGCCATTAATTTGCTGGCTTGATTAGGCTAAGAAAATTGTCTCTTTACGAAGTCAGGTATTGTTGGGGTAACCGCAGATATAACCAGAAATTCCAGAAATGTGAGAAAGAACTGTTTCCTCCTGCAAAACCTTGCATCTAGGATCCCACTGGGGTTGAGAAATTCAATACTTCTTCGCAGGTTACTGGCAGACTTAATCCTTTGAGCAAAAGCTGGTGCTGCTGAACAGCTCTGAAAGGCCCCTGGGAACGATTGTGGTTCATGCTCAGGCCCCACCTCCTGATCTCTGGTCCTGGAAAGAAATCAGCTTGGGTGTTATAAATGGCTGCTAAGTCACAGTTGTAGCTTTGATCCTTTGGGATATATCATATATATGGGTGACTTATTTATTTACCTTTTGACTGCTTTGGCAAAATTACTTTTGATCATTGCTTTCTAAAAAAATTGTAGTAAAATATACACAACATCAAGTTTACCATTTTAACTTCTTTTTAAAAAATTAATATATTTATTTAGTTCAGCATGTGAGATCTAGTTTCCTAACCTGGGCTCATTGGGAGCGCATAGTTTTAGCTACTGCACCACCAGGGAAGCCCCCATTTTTAACTCTTTTGAGTGCACCGCTTAGTGACATTAGGTTCATTCACGTTTTTGTTGTAGCCATCAATGCTAGTCATCTTCAGCACTTCTTCAGCATGCCAGACTGAAACTCTGTACTCATTAAACACTGACTGCCCAGCCCCTCACCACCATTCTTCTGCTCTGAATGTAATGACTATAGATGACTCAGGTGTCAGGATTCAGTTCCTTTTAAAGGCTGAATAACATTCCATCACAGGTCTATACAACAGTCTGTGCATCTTTCCATCTGTTGTTGGACATTTTGGCTGTTCCTGCCTGTCGGCTGTTGTGAGTAGTGCTGCTGTGGACGTGGGTGTGCCAGTATTTGTTCAAGTCTGTGCTTTCAATTCTTCTGAGTGCATCTCCGGGAAGCTGAATTGCTATACTATATGCTGCTTTTATCTTTAGTATTTTAAGGAACTTCCAGACTCTCTTTTATTGTGATGACATTATTTTACATTCACACTTGATCACTGATCTTTCTGTTTGATTTGAGGACTAAATGAAAAGTTTTTATGAACATGATATTCCATTTGGATTAGTGACTCCAGTTGGTGGTCTGTTGAAGCCGCTCAGGGTGTCTATTCAGATTCCTCAGATCTCTAGGGCATTTTTTCCCCGAACTTCGTACCAAATACTGGGATTATGCAACATGGACTGTGTTTTTCTGTGAAGTCAGCTGATTAGCATTAAGAATACTGATCCGTCAAAGAAATAGTGTTTTAAACCTTGTTGCATCTATCCATTCACTGAAACTGCTAGTACTGTAGCTTTAAAGGAATGACTCTTTGCAGCAAAAAGAGAAAGATGTAATTGAAAGGTAATACCTTAAAGTTGGTCATGTATGGATGTGAGAGTTAGACTGTGAAGAAGGCTGAGTGCCGAAAAATTGATGCTTTTGAATTGTGGTGTTGGAGAAGACTCTTGAGAATCCCTTGGACTGCGAGGAGATCCAGTCACTTCACTCTGAAGGAGATCAGCCCTGGGATTTCTTTGGAAGGAATGATGCTAAAGCTGAAGCTCCAGTACTTTGGCCACCTCATGTGAAGAGCTGACTCACTGGAATAGACTCTGATGCTGGGAGGGATTTGGGACAGGAGGAGAAGGGGACGACCGAGGATGAGATGGCTGGATGGCATCACAGGCTGGATGGCATCACAGACTCGATGGACATGAGTCTGAGTGAACCCAGGGAGATGTTGATGGACAGGGAGGCCTGACGTGCTGCGATTCATGGGGTCGCAAAGAGTCAGACACGAGTGAGCGACTGAACTGAATGGGGCCAGATGCTATGATCTTAGTTTTTTTAGTGTTTAGTCTTAAGCTGGCTCTTTCCCTCTCCTCCTTCACTCTCTTGAAGAGGCTCTTTACTTCCTCTTCACTTTTTGCCATTAGAGTGGTATCATCTGCATGTCTGAGGTTGTTGATATTTCTCCCTCCTGTCCTGATTCCAGCTTGTAATTCATCAGGCTGAGTGTTTCTCATGATGTGCTCAGCATATAGATTAAATGAACAGGGTTTAAACCTTACACTATCTCAGTTTAGAAAACCGCCAGGATTCCCTGGTGATATTCCCAGCATGAGTCACTTATCACCTTTACAGTGAGACCAGTGTCTTAATTCCTATCTGTTTATGGCTGGAGCACAGAAGGAGTACTCCCCCAGCTTCAAAGGGTAATTACTCCCCCAGCTTAGAGCGTGGGAGGTGGATTGGGGATGGGGAAAGATGAAAACAGCCTGCGTTGAAGATAGTTGTAAATCTCCAGCCCAAGTCAGTAGTGAGAATGTCTCTTCCGTTGCCAGTCCTGTCCTTGTCTTCATGCCTGAATGCTATGGATGTTCAGACCTGCTGCTGCTGCTGGTAAGTCGCTTCAGTCATGTCCGACTCTGTGCGACCCCATAGACAGCAGCCAGCCAGGCTCCCCTGTCCCTGGGATTCTCCAGGCAAGAACACTGGAGTGGGTTGCCATTTCTTTCTCCAATGCATGAAAGTGAAAAGTGAAAGTCAAGTCGCTCAGTCGTGTCTGACTCTTCGAGACCCCGTGGACTGCAGCCGACCAGGCCTGGGGCAGGCAGCATGACAGTGTCACTAATCAGGATGGTCTTATCATATGGCACAGAGATTTTAAGAAGGATGCTTTCCCTCGGTGAGTCCTCATAATGGGATGATTTGCTCCCAGTGCCAGGTAAAGTCAGAGCAGATAATCAGGTCACTGAGTGTTCTCTGCTGCCTGTTACCCAAGGGCAGATTTACCTGCAGAATCTGATCACTTTGCCAGACTTCTTAATGTGACTGATAGCTCATCCTAATTCTCTTTAGTGTTTGTTACCCAAAGGGTGGTTTGCAGGAGAGATTCGTCATTCATTGTTTCAGCTTCTAAGATGACTTGATTCCCTGCAAACATCCCAATTTCCCTTTATCTTTTGTTATAGATCTGTAGGGCTTTCCTGGTGGCTCCATAGTAAAGAACCACCTGCCAGTGCAAGACGGGTTCAGTTCCTGGGTAGGGAAGATTCCCTGGAAAAGAAATGACAACCCACTCCAGTATTCTTGCCTGGGAAATCCCATGGACAGAGAAGCCTGGCAGGCTACAGTCCTTGGGGTACAGTCCCTGGGAGTACTTGATATAGCATTTGAAAACTAACAGTATTCCTGAATATTCCTAGATTCTGTATTTGGAACTTTGCCTACTTGCTAAAATTTATTTGTAATTCTAAAAATCATTCTAAAATTTACTTGTAATTCTAAAAATCAGTTAAAAAATTGGGATACTTTCCTGGTCTTCTGCCCATGTTGATACAGTCCCTTAAGTTTCTTGTCATCTGATATGCATATTCCCAGTGGGGTGGAACGTATTTCTGCTTTCATACTGTGGAACAGATGGCTTCTTCGTGGTCTGCTTGGTGCCTTGCTTTTTGTATTTTTGTTCTTTTCGGGGAGTTTGCAGCTTAAGAGTGCTGAACGTTGTCTGGTGTTCCTAAGCAGAGGACTGTGATGTGTACCATGGGGAGATATGTGTCGGTGAGCTTGGTTCCGGTAATGTTCTAGTGCTGCTGGCTGTGTTTGTGTGAGGCCAGTGTTTGTGAATAACCAATGGCGATTAAATAACGTTAAATAGAAACATACATAAAAGAAAGTCGTCTAAGTGTTGAGCAGTTGATGAAGATGTTTTTACCAAAGGCTGGCAGAACCCTAGCCCTATAGTTCCCTTAGGAACAATTAGTATTGACTTAGCTTTGTGTTGTTTAGTTGCTAAGACCTGTCCGACTCTTTGTGAGTCCGTGGACTGTAGCCCGCCTGGGTCCTCTGTGTGATTTCCCAGGCAAGAATACTGCAGTGGGTTGCCATTTCTTTCTCCAGGGGATCTTCCTGACCCACGGATAGAAATCTCCTGCATTGACAGGTGGATTCTTGACCGCTGATCCACCAGCAAAGCCCTAATTCACCTTTGTAGTGACCATAGAGTATGACTACTGATATTTATACAGTACAACTCAGGGAGATTGTTTCTATACATTAGCATCCTGCTTAAAGAAATATTCTTAGTTACCTTAGATCTGTTTTCAGTTTTCATCTAAGCGATGTAGTTCTAGTTTCAGAAGTTTGTAATTTTGGGGGACTTACATGCTCCTTGGAGAAGGCAATGGCACCCCACTCCAGTGTTCTTGCCTGGAGAATCCCAGGGATGGGGGAGCCTGGTGGGCTGCCGTCTATGGGGTCACACAGAATTGGACAGGACTGAAGTGACTTAGCAGCAACAACATGCTCCTTGTATCTACACCATTTCTCTTTCACGGTTTCAGGTAACCGTCATATGTCTGAGTGAAGGACTGTTTCTCCTTCTCTGGATCATTTCCCATCTCTTTTGCAGACACTCCTTCAGTTCAGTTATGTTTTAAGATCAGTGACCAGAACAGCAGGTATCCTTTCTCCTGGAGCCTGAACTGGAAGTAGGAGCCCTTCCAGGGTGCCGGGAGTGGTCAAACTTGCAATGTTCTCTGGATAAATGGAGCCTGACTTTAAAAACAATCCGTGTACCGTTTGTGCTAAGTATGAGGAGGGAAGGTTCACCCCCTGCAGCACCTCCCTCTTTATACACCTTTCCTGTTTTCCTCTCTTTTGAGTTTTCTCCTTGGATTGTGGAAAAAACATGATAGATAATTTTGTTGCTGAATCAGCCACGTTGATATCGTGTTCATAGTTCCCAGAACTTTTGTCCTTTATTTAAAACAATTATGTTTCAGTACAGACACTCTTGCTTTTAATTTGGCCTGGACTTGGGGCTTCCATGGTGGCTCAGACAGTAAAGAATCTCCCTGTAATGCGGGAGACCTGGGGTTGATTCCTGGGTTGGGAAGATCCCCTGGAGAAAGCAATGGGAACCCACTCCAGTATTCTTGCCTGGAGAATTCCATGGACAGAGGAGCTTGGCAGCCTACAGTCCATGGGATCACAAAGAGCTGTACTCAACTGAATGACTAATGTTTATTTTACATGTGGAATGACAGATATTTAACTGATTTTGGATTATGAAACAGCTATTTCTTATGGACAATCTAATATCTTGTTTACAAGTTTGCAGTTATATTTCTAAGAGACCAGGATGTTAAGTATTGTTCAAGTGAGACAGTGTGGTATTTATGAAAATAGAATGACTCTCTTACAGCATCTGATACCTTGTTTGGACTTTGTCTTCTAATGGTAATTTCTATCTTCCAGACAAAATTAGAATGTGCTAATAGTGTTTCTTGTACTGTTTAGCAGTTTAAAAAAATATTTTCCCCCTTTATTTCTGATATAAAATCACATTTTGTGAAGAGTTAATCACATCAAGGAGCCTCTGGGTGAAGATTTACTTTTCTGTGGGCAGGAGATTGAGCAAAGCAGATTAACGAAGGAGAGGCTGTTTGGTTTAAACTGCTTTGTTCAAAGGATATGTTTCTGTTGCTTGAGAATAAAGGGTGTCAATTGCATACTGCCTACTACCTGGTAACTACCTGCTATGTGGGGTACAGTGCAAACTGGAAGGGAAGACTTAGCTCCACGGTTCCGTAACTGCTGCACTAAGATTCATGAAAATTTAAAAACAATGATAACCCAAGTCCTCTCTGCAGAAATCCATTTTAATGGCTTGGGGAGGGGGGCGGATTTTATTTTTCGCCACATGAAGTGTGGGATCTTAGTTAATCATGGAGTCTTAACCACTGGGATAGCAGTGTTTTATTTTCTTTTTGGCATGGGGGAGTTTTAAAAGGTACCAGGTAATAGTGATAGGCCTCAAATGCATTTTTAGCTTAATTTCTTTCTTGTATCTTATAACCAAGATCTTTTAATACTTTGCAGTAGCATGTGGATTAGATGTTTAACGTTTCTCAGTGCAAATGCCCTTTTGAAATTGCAGCATAAACCTGAATGATGGTGGCCATTCTGTAGTTCTCCCATGGCTCAGATTCTAAGCTGGGAATCTCCTGTGCACTGAGTGATCAGGTTCTTGAATCAGGTGCACAAGTACTTGCTAGATGACAGTGTGGCAGGTCAGATAGGAGAGAGACTGGGAGCGTAGACTCAGTGCAGTCAGACCCAAGATCCAGTCTTGATTTCGCTGTCTGCTGAACTGTGAGTGAGTGGAACCGACTTCTCAGAGCCTCAGTGTCCTGAGTTTAAACACTGAAGGAGAAAATATATGCTTCATGGGTTTTTTGTGAGCACTGGTTTTACAGAGCACCTGTTAGAGTATAGACAGTGGAGGGTCATACACACAACAGGACTCTGTAGTTTGAGCGCTTTTGTTTGAATCACAGTTTTCCTCTTTGTAGACATTAGCCTGAGGCTAACTGCTCTAAGCCTGCATTTCCTCATTTGTAATAGTACCCAACTCCTATGGTTGTAGAGAGGATTAAATGAGGCAATCTGTGTAAAGAATTGAACGTAGTGCCTGGCGTTTAGCTAGTGTTCACACATTCCTGTCATCTTCATTACTGGCACTCAGTCCCAGAAGGCGAGAATTTCTACAATTAGACGAAATAGAAATATGGGTGTTAAGTGGTAGACAAGTGTACAGACTTAATGATTTAGGAGAGGACCCCTTCGATGGGTGGAGTGATGTGTGCATGTCAGTTATTCTGTGTCAGTGTGTATGCCTGCAGAGGGGCAGTCCATGCATGGAGCAGTGTTGCAGTAGAAAGCCAAAATGATTTATTCAGGGAATTGCAAAAGCACAGTTGGCATAGCAGGAGGCTCCAGCATACATCTAGAAAGGAATATTGGGACCAGAGTCTTGAGCTGAAGGCTGCTGGGGTTACTGAGCTGGTAAAGGGGGGAACCCTTGGAAATTTTGATTAAGGTAGTAAATGATCAGAGTAGTGGTTTAGGAAAATACAGTGGAAGGCTATTGTGTGTGGGTACATGTGAAGTTGTGAGTTAGTGAAAAGATGATTGGAAAGGACATCACGTCTGGCTATTCATTTTTTCATTTCATTCTTACTATTTTGCACATTTAGTGAAGAGTTTAGTGAGAGTGGTGGGTCATTGAAAGAAAAGAATAATCTTATTTCATCTCATATGTAAAGTGATGTAGTATAGTACATGTTAGACAAAATAGCAAAATATTAGTTTTGGACGTTTTAATGCATTATAATATTCATCAGAGATGGAGAAAAGAAAGGATTCAGCTCTCAGGGGTTTATTACAGAAGGGGAGAAAAGTGTTTGTTAGGAAATCCTAGTTCTGATAGGAAACCACAAAGGCACTCTGCCTTGAAACTTCGGCTGTTTTGTAAGCGTCACTGGTTTGCTTACCATTATTCCAAAATTCGGGAGGAAATATCCCAAACACCACCATCTTGTAATGGCAGGCATCATTTTTATAGATTCTTTTCCAGTCTTTATGCAGCGACACATAGTAATGGACTCACTGTGTTCACTAGACTTAGGGTGAAAGATGTCTGTGTTCATGGCCTTACATGGAATGTCTTTCTGATACATATTTTTTCTTCGCTGCATATGCCAAAGTTACCTTCAGACGAGATTTATTTTGTTGCAGTTTGGGAGACCGAGTTTGCTAGCACACTGTTCCACTTGAGCTGTGACAATCCCAATGTGACAATATGTGTACCTCTGGAGGTGGGCTGTGTATAATGAGTTTTTACTAAGTAACCAGTCTGGAAAGCTAATTGGTAATCCCTGCTTTCCCCTGCTTTCTTTCAAAAATTCCTCAGCAACAACAAAATTCCTATAACCTTCCATCAAATTAATGTAACTAAATGCCTAAGTTTGGGGTATGTGCTGTGTGCTGCGTGTACTGAGCTGTGTTTGACTGTTGGCAACCCCATGGGCTGTAGCTGGCTGGGCTCCACTGTCCATGGGATTCTCCAGACAAGAATACTGGAGTGGGTTGCCATTTCCTATTCCAAGTGGGGAGCTTCTCTACCCAGGGATCAAACCCAGGCTTCTGCATCTTCCTTCATTGTAGGCAGATTCTTCACTATCTGAACCATCAGGGAAGCCCTCTTAGGCTTTGAAAATCAAAGTTGCTCAGTCTTGTCCGACTCTTTGTGACACCATGGACTGTACAGTCCATGGAATTCTCCAGACCAGAATACTAGAGTGGGTAGTCTTTCCTTTCTCCAGGGGATCTTCCCAACCCAGGGAATTGAACCCAGGTCTCCCACATTGCAGGCAGATTCTTTACCACCTGAGCCACTAAGGAAGCCCAAGAATACTGGAGTGGCTAGCCTATCCCTTCTCCAGCAGATCTTCCCGACCCAGGAATTGAACTGGGGTCTCCTGCATTGCAGGTGGATTGTTCACCTCTGTTTTAAGAGGCGGGTTTCTAAATCTTAGGCTTCCCTGGTGGCTCAGATGGTAAAGAGTCTGCCTGCAATGTGGGAGACCCAGGTTTGATCCCTCGGATGTGAAGATTCCCCTGGTGAAGGGAATGGCAACCCACTCCAGTATCCTTGGCTGGAAAATTCCATGGAAGAAGGAGCTTGGCAGTCTACAGTCAAACAGAACTGACAAAACTTAGCAGGGGCACCTTCCATTTGAACATCTCTCCCACCTCCCTCCCTATCCCACCCCTTTAGGTTTGCTTTGAGCCACAAAGCAAATTCCCATTGGTTACCTTTACATATGGTAATGTAAGTTTCCAGGCTACTCTTTCCATAGAGCCCGCCTACTCCTTCTCCCTCCCAGCCTCCATCTTACCTTAGTTCCCTGACCAAGGATTGAACCCAGGCCCCCTGCACTGGGAGCATGGAGTCTTAGCCACTGAACCAGGGAAGTCCTCCCTTAGCATTTTTTAAGGAAGGGGCCTGGAAATCTGTATTGTTTATTAATCTGTGCCCCAGGGAGTCTTAAGCATGGAGAAAGTTTAGGAAACTCTGTACTGGAGAATGGTGAAGGGACCAGCAGACCAGGTTGGGCTGGTGGAGATGTGGTGTCTCCCTGGAAAGGGAATGAACAGCGTGTGTATTCTTCCTCTTTTCCCTGGGGTTTGTGCTGCAATCATGATTCATACCTGTTTTTAAACATTCTCATTTTTTTGTCTACCTGTGTTTCACGTCTCCTTCTTTCTTCAAAATATTTCACTGCATTTACAGTTTTTGATTAGTGGTTATTTTCATTTTGATCTTCAGAGGTCATTGTTGTTTGTTTTCAACAGTCAAAACATAAAATTGACTAGGTTTGCCGTTTTCAGGTCTACAGTTGAGCCAGTGGTGTTGAGGCCATTCCCGTCGTTGTGCAGGCATCACCACCATGCCTCACCAGGTCTCTGCCTCCTGAGTGGCAGCTTTCCATCTTACTTTCTGAGTGTATCTGTCTATTCGAGGAAGCTCACATATGTGGAATCATCCTTGGATGGCTGGCTTATCACTTTGTCCTCAAAGCTAGGTTAGCTATTTTGGAAAAGGTAGAGGTCATACATGTACGCAATATTCATTGGAAACAATTCACCAGCTGTGGTGATGACTTTGAGTTAGTTATGGAGGAAAAGGACGGCATTTCAGAGAGACCTGCATCCTCTCTGGGTGCCTTTCCGAGCAATCAGCTCTGCCTTGGCTGTGTTTTGAAGCCTTCCTCCCCTACTTACTCCTCCCTCTGGGACTCATTAGCTGAACTAACCAGGCTGTTTTCTTCGCTTGTGACCTCTGGGAATTTACAGCTCTGGATACCACCTGATATTTTATGTGCTCCACTCCAGTGAGTGGGAGAAGGTGGGTTTTAGGGACATGGAACTCGGTAAAGAGTATGTAAAGATGGCTTTCTGGGAGGAGCTTATACTCTTGGCTCTGCATTTTTCTCCTATTCCTTCGTCTGCATCAGTAAGAGAAATTGAGGCATCGCTGCTCTCAGTATGTTTGGTTGTAAAACTGTATATTGAAAACGTTACTTAGGGAGCATCTCCTACTTTTGTCATTTTGTTTTTCTTTTCTGCTGCACAGATTTCATTTTCGGAAAGCTTCCAAAGGAAGGGTAATGCAACTAGCTCTGTGACATAAAAGTGAGCACTTTAGGTTTATTGCTTGTCCTCCTCAATCAAATTCAACACTTTGCTACATAGAAAACATTAGGAAAAAGGAAAAACCCTTACAAAACCCTTACAAAAAATTTTTGACAAATTCTCAGTGAAATGATTTACCCTCAGTGACTTTAGAGTGCGTATGTTGTTTTCCCCTTGTATTCTTTTGATCTGAAAGGATGCATACTAACAATAAAATAAATTGGAAAAATGGTTCTCAGTTTAGTTGCTATAAAAGACAGCATATGGCCCCACCCATAAGTTCTTACACTGGACATTCCATTTGAGAAGATTATTAATTTTTAGGTGTAGGGAAACATGATTCATTAAAGGAAAATGTCTCCCCTTCCTCCTTTTGGGGTCACGGTTGATTTGTATTCTCATTAAGACTGTCTTCTTTTGCTGAGCCCTAAATGTATATTTATGCGTGTTCTTTGATCTGCTCTCTCTTCATTGTGGAGTTTTCCACCCTTTCTGTGCTTTCCCTCCTTTCTGTTGCCCTAGCTCACCTTGATCCCGACCAGGGTTCTTGGTCTTGGAGAGGCCCCAAAAGAAATTCAGACAAGGTTGTACTGGGGCTTCTGTACTGGTTTTAGGAGGTAACACAGGTTCTCTTGTTTTCTCCCCAAGTGAGGAGGGCAAGTTCATTCCTTATATGGGGTGAGGGTTGTGAGGGGTCAGGGATCAGGCTGGAGGGGTAGTTTCAGTCAGTTCAGTTCAGTCACTCAGTCGTGTCTGACTCTTTGCAACCCCATTAATCACAGCACGCCAGGCCTCCCTGTCTATCACCAACTCCCGGAGTTCACTCCATCGAGTCAGTGATGCCATCCAGCCATCTCGTCCTCTGTCGTCCCCTTCTCCTCCTGCCCCCAATCCCTCCCAGCATCAGAGTCTTTCCCAGTGAGTCAACTCTTCGCATGAGGTGGCCAAAGTACTGGAGTTTCAGCTTTAGCATCATTCCTTCCAAAGAAATCCCAGGGGTGATTTCCTTTAGGATGGACTAGTTGGATCTCCTTTCAGTCCAGGGGACTCTTGAGAGTCTTCTCCAACACCACAGTTCAAATGCATCAATTCTTTGGCACTCAGCTTTCTTCACAGTCCAACTCTCCCATCCATACATGACCACTGGAAAAACCATAGCCTTAGGTGGTTTGCAAATCCTTTTGTGGTATTGAGTGCGGGGGAGGGGGGCACTCTTTTTTGCCACATCTTTGGTTTAGGTCCCACCTCTTCAGAAATAGCAGTTGTTTCTTTTTGTCTTTTTTGTATCTTTTACTCCAGAATTTGCCCCAATTGCACATGAGCACAGTTATTTTTAGTCCCATATAGTTTCTTTGTATTTTGTAGCTCTTGGAGGGATGTGTCCAGGTGTGAGCTTTGCCCCCTTGCCACAAAAGTTCCATGAGCCCAGGCTGGGGAGAAGGGGAATTCCCAGGGTATCATTTCAGTGACTCAAAGCCCTAGGAGAGGATGAGGTCTGAGAATATGCAGAAACTCCTCCTGGTCCTTAGCCTGATCTCACGGTGGCTATGAGGGACTTCTATCCAGTAGCGGTGCTTAAAGTAAAGTTTAGTTGCTCAGTCGTGTCCAACTCTTTGTGACCCCATGGACTATAGCCCACCAGGCTCCTCTGTCCATGGGATTTTCCAGGCAGGAATACTGGAGTGGGTTGCCATTCCCTTCTACCAGGGGATCTTCTAGCTCTGGGATGGAACCCGCATCTCCTGCATTGCAGGATTACTTTTTGAGCTACCAGGAGAGCCTGGGTTGCTTGGAGTCCACATTTTGGCTCTCATGCTGAGAGGCTCACTTTTCAGCTCTGTATACATGGCGTTCTGGTGCCTCAGGGAGGTGCTGTGGATTTAGACGAAAGCTAATGGTACTTGCAGGAGCTAATTGCCATATCCTTCAAAGCTTGTAGAGAGCTGAGAGGTTATGTCAGCTTGCAGCTGAGTAGTTTATGTTGGCTTGCGTGCCAGCCATGGAAAATCAGGCCAGCAACAAGAAAAAGGCAGTGGAGTTGTCAGATGAGAGAACAGCAGGTGGTTGATCTTGTATTGACTTTGTTTTTTATTTCCTGCAGAGTTTTTTTTTATCTACAAAACCATAGAGGCAATGTGGTTAGTTTTATGGCAGTCTCATTAGTTTAATAGTCACCTATTATGGTCACGCTGGTGGAAGATATTAGGCAGTTTCTGCGTCCTCCCCTCAAAAGCAGAGATGAATGGCTTTAGATTATGCAATCATGAAGGCAGGTATGACAGCAACTCTAGGCAACACTCTGGGAAAAATACAGCAGTATTCTGTTTCAGGTGAGCTAAAGATACACTCACCCTAGTTGCCTGTTGGAATAATTCCCATTTTCGGACATGATCAATTCTAGGGGGCAGGGCCATGAACCGGGAAAGAAGCCAAATGCAAAATTAGTGACTAGAGCCTGAGTCTGCTTTCTATTCTGAGTTCTTCAGGTTCTAACTCGGGGTCTGCTACTCTGATTCACATGATATTATGATGCCAGAACCTAGTTTAGAAATAGCAGTAGGTAATGGTGAGCTAGTCAATTGAAGGGATAACCTGATGGCAGGAGAAAAGATAGAATGTATGAAAAACCCAAAAAGCATGGCCATTTGGAGCATTCCGTGGGCAGAAACGCTTCTATGCACTGAGCGTCATCGGCACTGGATATAAGTCTTGCTGGTGATGAGGACAGTGTAGCATTAAAATGGTGAACCGAGTTCTTGTCTTTGGTTTTAAAGGCTGACTGCAGCAGGGTTTGGGGGAAGATGCTGTTCAAATGAACATTGGATTCTTAAAGGGTTAATACTTCTCACTCGTCTGGAAAACTCAATTCATGTGCAAAGAACATTTTTTTCTCCTCTGCTCCTTTGATGGTGATATTTGTTTGTGCATATGTGGGTTATGGAGTTTTACATCTGATTCAAAACAGTTGAGAAATGAGGCATTGTTTATTTTTCAAATGGAATGACTAATATTTCTTGCACTATATTTTTTAAAAAGTTGAACAAAATTTATGTTTTGGCCTAGATTATCAGTTTAGTTCAGTCATTCAGTCATGTCTGACTGTGACCCCATGAACGTCAGCACAGCAGGCCTCCCTGTCCATCACAAACTCCTAGAGACCACCCAAACCCATGTCTGTTGAGTCGGTGATGCCATCCAAGCATCTCATCCTCTGTCGTCCCCTTCTCCCACCTTCAATCTTTCCCGGCATCGGGGTCTTTTCAAATGAGTCAGCTCTTCGTATCAGGTAGCCAAAATTTTGCAGTTTCAACATCAGTCCTACCAGTGGACACCCAGGACTGATCTCCTTTAGGATGGACTGGTTGGATCTCCTTGCAGTCCGAGGGACTCAAGAGTCTTCTCCAACGGCACAATTCAAAAGCATCAATTCTTTGGCGCTCAGCCTTCTTCACAGTCCAACTCTCACATCCATACATGACCACAGAAAAAACCATAGCCTTGACTAGACGACCTTTGTTGACAAAATAATGTCTCTGCTTTTGAATATGCTATCTAGGTTGGTCATAACTTTCCTTCCAAGAAGTAAGCATCTTTTAATTTCATGGCTGCAGTCACCATCTGCAGTGATTTTGGAGCCCAGAAAAATAAAGTCAGCTACAGTTTCCATTGTTTTCCCCATCTATTTGCCATGAAGTGATGGGACCAGATGCCATGATTTTTCACTCTCCTTTTTCACTTTCATCATAGAGTTCTCTTAATTGTTCCATATGTAATTTCTCTATTCCCTATTCTTCACCTCCCCATGAATGGATCCCTGCTTCGACGGAATAAATGTCCCATTTCTTAATGGCCATGTGGATTCTAGCATAATCAGAAATTATAGATATTTAGATTGTTTCCTAATTTTTAGTAATTTGACACTTAGATCGTTTCCAGATTTATATATTAACAAATAGCAGTGCAAATGAACCTGATTAAAGCCAAACCTTTTGAGACATCCTTAATTTCTCAGGGTGGGTGCATTGCAAAACTTCTGATAAGCTAAGTTTCTTTCGAGAGTTAACTGCTTATATTCTCTTTGGTGAAATGAAACGTTGCTATACCACTGCCAAACTTGGATGTCATATTTTGAATATATTTGATTATTAGTAAATTTTCATTAACATTCTGTGTTTGTTTGGTAGTGAATTTCCTGTACATGTTCTTTGTCCCTTAAAAAAATTGGTAGGCTTTTATAAGTGTTAATATTTAAAAGTTCTTGATTTATTAAAAGTTAATAACGTATTAATGAACTTAATTTACGGTCTGACTTACACAGCAGATTTGATCCAGTTTGTTTGCCTTTTATTGTTCTCAAGGAGGAACTATTTTGCTTCCACAAGGAAAACAAATTTAACCAAATATTGGTAATATCCCATTGTAACATATTAAGTAAATACAGAACTAAAATAATAGCATTAATTTGTATGTTGTTTTCTCTAAACTGGATGTGAAGTGTTTTCACTATAACCTATAGACGAGAGTTCGATCCCTTGGTCGGAAAGATCCCTGGAGGAGGGAATGGCAACCTACTTCAGTATTCTTGCCTGGAGAATTCCCTGGAAAGAGGAGCCTGACAGGCTACAGTCCATAGGGCTGCAAAAAGTTGGACACAACTGATGCAACTTAGTCCAAGTACATGGTTCTTAATCTGTGTGTAAGTCATGTCGTTCCTGACAGCTGAAGTAGATGTCTGAGCTATTGATTAGGAAGATCTCTTTCTTGTCTTGGGTAGAATCTGCAGTCTCCTGGCACTGAGTGATCTCACCGAGGCCCCGTGGAGTCTGCCTCTGTTCACATACAGTGAAGTTCAGGCAAAGCCCCTTGGGAAATCTGCACAAGATTTTCTGGTCTTAACCTCTGCTCTTCCTGCCCAAATTAAAGCTGTTTCTGCAACTTGCAGCATCCATTTCTTCCTCTTCAGTTCAGTGACACTTAACTCTGCTTGGGCACAATATACCCCCAGGGAGAAAACAAGCCAGTCACAGGGCACACTTCTTCCCGGGGGTCACGGTCCTGCACTGCTGTTCTTTCACTGTCTGAAAACAGGTGCTTCGTATATTTTGTCCAGCTTCATAATTTTGCAATGGAGGGCAAGTCTAGGACCCTTTATTCTTTCATGGTTGGAAGCATAAATCTGGGCAGATTTGCTTGTAAGTCATGTCTTCCTTGTTAATAATACTACTGTTGCATCATGTTCTGTTTTTGTTTTTGTTTTTTTTTGATCCTGTGTAGCATCTCAGCGATTCTCTTGTGACCGATTCTTGATTTCTGTGTTGGCTGCAGTGTTATAATTGCTTCACGTTAACTTTTGTTCCAAAACCAGCCTTTTGGTCCATCAATTCCAATTAGGTGGATTTTTTTCCCCTTTGATGATCAGTTTAAAGCATAGTTGATGTGCAGTTCTGCCTTCTTTTAGTTGTTAAAGTGAAAGTGAAATCGCTCAGTCATGTCTGACTCTTCGCGACCCCATGGACTGCAGCCCACCCGACTCCTCCATCCATGGAATTTTCCCGGCAAGAGTACTGGAGTGGGGTGCCGTTTCCTTCTCCTTAGTTGTTAAAATTAGGGATCAAATATCTACTTCTTCAAAATATGTGTTTTCTGCATGAAAAATTACCATTTATTTGTATGTATAATTGCCTTTAAAAAGTAAATAGGAACCTTTTAATATACCGTTTATATTTTGCACATGTCCAAATTCATCGAAACAAAAACAAAAACAAGGCAGGGTTGGGGGCTTTGTTTCTGTCTGTTGGCTGCCCTTGGGGACATTGCTGTCACCACATTGAGGGGTTGAAGGACAGACGTGGGTCCCTAGAGCCCCACTGTCCGGGGTCACACTCCTCAACCTGACATAGCTCGAGACCCCATCAAAACGTGCTCTGTTGTGTTACATTCCAAGAGTGACGTGGCATCACCACAGGAATCCGGTTCTGTCTCTTTCATTTCAGGCCCTTCGCTTGAGTAACTCGGCCATGGGGAAGACCACCACAGGGCAGATAGTCAACCTGCTGTCCAATGACGTGAACAAGTTTGATCAGGTGAGCTGCCCAAGTGATTCTCTGCCATTTTCTATCCTTCTCACTGCGTTCAGTTTATTGGGATGCCAGGTTCTAGGGCCAGGGTTCTGTTGAGGATGTAAGACAAGGGTTCTCTTTATCCAGCTCATTTCCTCTCTGTGCAACTTAGATGTAATCATGTGTATTGCCCTGTAGATGAAAATTTTGTTTTTCTGACATTGTGTGCAACATGCTTCAGTAATAGACGGGCAGCAGAGTTCTTGCCCAGCTTGGTTAGTGTCCCCCTTCGTTAGGGGTCCTTCTGGCATGGCCCTTCTTGGCACATGATGTCAGTTTGCTGCCTGAACTGCCTTCCTCCTTTGGAGGTGATGAAGGTCTGGTGGACAGGGGTTGTTCTTTCCCCTGTGCCCTGTTCACTGCTTGCTGCATAGGGAGCCTGTGAGGAGTAATGCCAACTGGGTGGTCCCTAGCCAGAAGCAACCAACTCTCCACTGTCCCATTAAAATCTTTTTTTCACTTTGAGTAGATTACCCAGGGCATTATAGCTTCTAGTCAAATCTGTGTTGCATTAGACACTTCTCTTTCAGTTAATTCATTCATGAAACATGAACAGAGATCCCTACTCAGTTTTAGGGATGAATAAGATTTAGTTTTTGCCCTGGAGAAGGCACCGCTGTTAGGGAGGTACATACACAAATAATTACTGGAGAGTGAGGGGGAATTAGACTTTCCTGGGGTGCCGGGCAGCTGGAGGGGACACAAGGATTCTGAAATAGATAGAGTTTGGGTAAACCCTGAGGTCACCTATGGGGTAGACAAAATTGAAATCTTCCCAGGGCTGCCAGTCAACTTCTCACTCAAACAGCAGCATCTCGGGCAGATGCTTAGATTTCTGCTTTAGCAGGTTTAAAACCCACTGTGATCATTTCTGTTTCGGTCCCCATCTGTTCTTTGACAGGAGGTTGTTTTAAATTGTGTCCTTATAGGTGTTGTTTTTGCATAGTCCTAAGAAGGCTTTGTCTTTTTCTTTTAAGGTAACGATATTCTTGCACTTTCTGTGGGCAGGGCCACTGCAGGCTATCGTAGTGACCGCCCTGCTCTGGATGGAAATAGGAATATCGTGTCTTGCTGGGATGGCGGTTCTCATTATTCTTCTGCCTTTGCAAAGCTGCATCGGGAAGTTGTTTTCATCACTCCGGTAAGACAAACACTGGTTTAAAAAATTCCTAACATGTAATTGATGAGCATCGACCATCTGCTTGAAGTCATTTGCTGGCTCCTCCAGGCACCAAACCTGAATAAGTAGAGTGTCCTTCAGCAGAATGTACCTTAAATGATGTTACTTAGGCTTTATTAAATAGTAATAACCTTGGAGGCCCAGTTCCAGATGCATATATTTTTGTTACGTTGTGTTAGAGCCATTTTCAGGTGTGTATACGTTGTATGTATCTTGTTTTTAATAGAACATTATAAGCACCCAAAGAGCAAGATCAATTTAAAATATGGCTTTGTAAAGTACTGCAGTCCCAGCAGCGTTTGTGATAGAAAAGAGACTGGTGATGAAGGGCCTAATGGTGATAGCTTAGAGCTGAAACAGGTCCCAGAGGCTTGGAGCGGGTCATTGTCTACGCTGTCGGGTGATGGAGATCTTGTGCTATTTGACGCACATTTCAGTTTTTTTTGTGTGTATATACATTTTCATGTGGTGTTTTCTCTCATTGGAATTTCATTTCCTACCTTGCTGTGGAAAGCTGTTCCTTATCCTTCGAGGTCCTGTTGTCGTAGTCTCTGAAGCTTTTCTTGCTCTTCTTTCCCAGTGCCATTAACAACCCCATCTTTTCTGCTCCCCAGCACTTACTCTGATTTTATTACATCACCGACAGTGTCTTCCTGTTAGATTTCTGACTTTCTCCACCCAACCACGACCTCCTGGGGCAGGTGGTTTGTATCTGACTCATTTCAGGTCTAACTTAGCCAGGTTACTTCTGTTAAGTTCTCCAGGTTACTTCTTGAAGTGGGCTGAATGGTTGACTCCCTAATTGAAGTTGTCCTCCATTTGTACTTTGAGTAGGACCTGCCTGTGTTGTCAGCTTAGGAGAGCTGTAGGGAATCATTTGGTTCCTGTTGCTTGGCTGTGCCCCTGCTGCTGTCAGTAAGGAAATTCTTGCTCTGATCACTAAGGCTCGTCTCTCATGTCTGTCCCCTTAGGAGTAAGACCGCAGCCTTCACAGACACCAGGATCAGGACTATGAATGAAGTTATAACTGGCATCAGAATAATAAAAATGTATGCTTGGGAAAAGTCTTTTGCAGACCTTATCACCAATTTGAGAAGGTAAGTTTTTGTATACACACGTATTTTCTGGTTTATTTCATATTTACTGAGTGGTTTAGAAGTCTTACCAAGTTTTGAGATTAAATGCTCTTTAGTTAACCCTTTATACATGTGGAAAGAAGGTTAAATAGAATAGGACAGACATCATTTGAGTAAAGGAATAGATATATATGCTTCTTACTTATATAGAAATTAAATAACAAGTGTTTCTTAATACCATACATCCCAAATGAGCAATGATTTAAGATGTTAGCATTTAAAATGATATTTAAACTGAAACTATAACTTATATAGCACAAATGGGGAGATTATAGAGATCGACTGTACATGTATCAGGCCAGACTTTATGAATCAGTATTATTCCAAACAGAGCCATAAAAATATTTTTTTATACTTATGTTTATATGCTTCTTACTTATATAGAAATTAAATAACAAGTGTTTCTTAATACCATACATCCCAAATGAGCAATGATTTAAGATGTTAGCATTTAAAATGATATTTAAACTGAAACTATAACTTATATAGCACAAATGGGGAGATTATAGAGATCGACTGTACATGTATCAGGCCAGACTTTATGAATCAGTATTATTCCAAACAGAGCCATAAAAATATTTTTTTATACTTTATGTTTATAGAATTTTTTTTTTCTATCTTTCATTTAAATATCTGATGAGTGTTTGTACTCCACCACAGGGTGCTTAGAATTCTCTGGGTGCTCCCTGTCACCTCTCACTTTGCACCTTTGTGTGCGGCCCTCCCTCTGCTGGGAATACACTCCCATCTTCCTTCTGGCCTCCGCCAGCCCTGACTGACTCCAGTTCCTCTTCGAGAGTTCCTCGTCCCTGTGGCCTGCCCTGACGCCACTGCTCTGAGTTAAGACACCTCTGCCCTATTTCTCCATTTCTATGTTCCCTGCCTCTCTCTGTTGTCTTGGTGTTTCTCAATTTTGGGGTTGCTTATTCTCTTTGCTCCGTTCACGAACTCCTGGCTGGGACGGGCTTTGTCTTTTGTCGTCAATGAAGAACTCAGCCCAGGACTTGTTTCAAATGCTGGTTGAATGAAAGTTCAAACCTTGTCTAATTAACCCAAAATGTTTAAAAGTGTGACATCAAGACTGCATTAGTTGGAAGAGTGAAGTAGTGATGAAGCGTGTGGTCCTTGTCTCAGGCAGAGCCGCTGGGTATGCGGTGTCTCCAGGACATGAAGGATAGATTATCTTAATCTGTGTCCACTGCCTAGAAAGAGAGCACTCACACAGGGCACTGAATTCATGTCTTGGATGTGGATGCTTCATTTAAAACCTATTATCTACAATTTTTTTTTCCAGGAAGGAAATTTCCAAGATTCTGAGAAGTTCCTACCTTAGAGGAATGAATTTGGCATCATTTTTTGTTGCGAGCAAAATCATCGTTTTCGTCACCTTCACCACCTATGTGCTCCTTGGCAACGTGATCACAGCCAGTCGTGTGTTTGTGGCGGTGTCGCTGTACGGGGCTGTGCGGTTGACAGTGACCCTCTTCTTCCCTTCGGCCGTCGAGAAGGTGTCAGAGGCATGCGTCAGCATCCGAAGAATCAAGGTTTGCTGACACATAACTTTATTATGTTGTAGGTGGATTTTGTGTCTTTTTTTTTTTTTTTTTGGCCTACTTGTAGTGGGTGTTAGTATTCCAGTTAGCCGAGGTTTAGTTTACTTAGTGCCAAGGCTGGCAGTCATTCCAAAATGTGTCAGTACTCCCCTGCCTTCTGATACAGCTGTTGCCGCCGCTAAGTAGCTTCAGTCATGTCCGACTCTGTGCTCCTGTGTCCCTGGGACTCTCCAGGCAAGAGTACTGGAGTGGGTTACCATTTGGGGTGCACTGTAAATATCATGATCTCTGCTCACTTATAGGTGGTAGTATGAGACGCAGGGGTACAAGCTCTTGATGATGCAGGATGATTAGGTTGTTTGAAAGTAGGAGAAGCAGATTGCCTCTCCTATGCTGTCTTGAATGACTAGGTAGTGACTGTGCTCAGTCCTGGCGTCAGTAGGATTCCTCTGTGGTCTGGGAGGGGTCTGGTCTGGGAGGGGAGGAACTTGCTGAGAGGTCCCTGCTCCTTGGACAGGAAGAGTGGCCTCGGATTCATTTAGTTCTTTGTATCGAAATTAGATTCTTTCCTCCATAGATGTTGCTCTTGATTTCTGAGCTTCCCTTTTTGATTTGCCTCTTTGTTCTGCCCTTTTTCTGTTGCTGCTTAATCCTCCTTTCAAATCCTCCTTTTTCTTTTGCTGCCCTCTTCCTTTCAAACTTGTGATTCCAACATACCCACAATCTGTCCTGCTCTCTTTTTAAAAAGTCTTGAAATTGCCAGAGGTGAATAATTTCCATCACCAAGATAAGCCCCTGTAGATATTTAAGGATTTGTGTTTTTATGAATCACTCAAGAATGAAGATGAATTGGCTCTGTGAGGCAGCCTGGGCATGAACTTAAGTGTTTGGGCTTTATAAAACATCTAAATTGTTTTGTTCCCATGTCTCCACAGTGACGGTCGGCCAGTAATAGACCTCTAGTGAAATTAGCTTTGGCTGTGGTTTTGATTTTATTTTTTGGTCTTGCCATAAAAGCTGAGATATTCTATGAAGTTTCTGTAGTATAAAAAAACCATGGCTCCTAACACAAATCAGTCATATGAGGTTAGTTCTGGTCCCTTTCTTTCTGATGGGGCTTCTAGCAACACTGTTAAGGAATGGTCCATGCAGTTCAATCAGATTTCTTTCTTCTTTCACATCTTGAAGCGGAACATTTAGGAATGGATTTGGAGCATAGTAATGTTCTCAGTGACATGGTGACCGGGAAGCTTCACATATGTGTTGTGTGCTGTGGTTTTGTTATCACCGTCGCCAGAGCTCGCTCTGTGGTCCAGGATCTCTTAAACCCTGTACGCATCCTCTAATTTAATCTTGACAGCAATTGAATGAGATAAACATTAGTGTCCCTACTTTACAGATAAGGAAACAAGCTCACCAATCACGCAGATTTCAAATGACAGAACTGGGATCTTCCCAAAGTCTGATTTCTTTTTTTTTCTTTTTAAACCACTGGTAATAGTACCTTGTTCGTTCCTTCTGGCATGTGAAATGGTGGAATCTGTTGGCTCACTCTGTTGGCCCCCCTGGGTCACTCTCTCCTCTGTCCTTGCTTTAAGTAAATGCTGTTGAACCTCCAGCAGCTCTGTGACACTCTCCCAGCACTTCGTCCCGCCTGATCTTGGGCTTCCATCTGTACGCACGGCCAGCCCCACACTGCTCAGCCATGCACTGCCCAGCATTATGTCAGGTAGAGTGATGCTGCCTCTCTCAGAGTGTTCAAAGTCTCGGGCTGCTTTGAGTTTTAGGGATGGCAAGTCACTTGGAAGGAGAAGAATAAGAACTTGATTCCTTGTCTTCCTTGTCTCTCACTTGGATGTGTTCATGCCCAATTAGAAGGTCAAAAAGGCAGCAGTAGTGGAAGGAAAGGTCAGCTGAGTTTACTGACCCAAGTGGTCAGAACTGGGCAGGGTTTGAGCACAGATGGGCGGGAGGCATGGTGGCCATGTAGAGTTTAGAACAAGGTGTGGTATTGAGTCCTGCTGGCCCGGTGCCTCCTGCAGGCTGGGACTCAGTAGCCTGGCTTGTCATCTCCCAGGATTTCCACTCAGGTCATGTCTGGGAGCCCGAGGGAGGAAACCCACCACCCCTGCCCACCTTGGAGCAGATGCAGTGGTGCCTTTATTTCTTAGTAATAAAAGGGACTGAAGGCCTTGGCATCATGCTACTGCAATAGGATTATAAATATCTTGTCTTAACTTAAAAATCTTCAGTGCCTTTTACATCCAAGGAAATGTGTCTCGGAGGTTAATATGATTCAGAAAGCTGTGTGGGTTTTCCCTTTCCAGCCACTGCGAAGTCAGTCTTCTTGGCTGCAGTTCTGACGTTGATACTTTGCTGCATGACCTGTTCTGGGTCTGTACTTCATGGCTCTAATGGGCATTTAATTCCAGCTTTTTTATCAGCCTGAGCCCTGGGAAAAAAACGCAGCCAGCACTTTTGGCTGCTTTTCAAGCTGGTCATGTGTTGGAATCTCATTTAACCCTGGAAGATTATACTGTCTTTCCCCGCTCAGATCTTTTATTTGTGGGCAAATGCTCAATAAATTTAATTCTTTAATTAAGGCATAATTTTTTGGTTTTTTAAGTCAGTTTTTTTTTTTGGAAAGTGAACAATTTCTACTTCACTGACACACACTGAATATTGAGTTTTTTTGGTAACACGCTTAAGCTAAAAGTTTAATTTCTGTCTAGACAAGTTGGATAATATACACGGACAACCTTTTGCTTGTTGTTGTGTGAACTCAGTGGAAGGCTGTAGCCCTGCAGTCAGTGAACAGTCAAATCCATGCATCCACTACGTGGTACAGTCTCTTCCTTCAGCTAATGCCTTTGTGCCGGGCTCAGTCTTAGTTGAAGTTGGACAGTGTAAGTGCATGAAGGGCATAGTGTCTCCTCTCTATGTGATTTACTGTCCCTTTGGGGATTCAAAGGTGGGGAGGATGGTGGCAGCCTCAAGGGTTCTGAGCTGGTTCCCAGGAGGATTAGCATTTGAGATGGGCTGGAAGGATGGATGAGGTTAGTATTCAGGGTGTCTAGGCAGAGGCCACTTGGGGACTGTGGACTTAGGTGCTGGTGGGACATTGTGGGTATTTAAATGTGGTGGACACATTTCAGTCCTGCTCTAAGGAGATAAGAGGGAGTTGTGTTGAGGTAGGGTCAGTGGTGGTGGGGAGGGCTGGGGAAAGAACCACCAAAAGAAAAGATATATATCAGTATTTGAAATTAATAGTGAGTGAGATGCTGAAATTATGTTGTTTCAAGAGGAATGGAGAATTGGCAGAGGGATAAACTGTGTCAGAACAGGCGAGAGCTGGTACATGGCTGACTATGGGAGAGATGGTGTGGAGAGAGAACTCAGGCTGCAGAGGCTGAGAGTCTGCAGAGGTGTGCTCAGCCCACCGTCCGTCTGTGCTTCCTCCTGCTGGACACAGACTCGGGGCAGTCAGGAGTATCTGTGCCCCATGTCCAGGTTCTGGTGAGGCTGGATGGGAGGAGGAGGGAACAAGTCGATTGTGACTCCTACCAGCTGGTCTCTGGAGAGATGTAGGGATTGCTTCTTCCTTTTCCTGCACAGAAGCAGGTTTATAAGTTTTTCGCAGTTTGTAGCCTTGTGGCATGATAGATGAGGATGTCAGGGACTAGAAGGCTCTCATGATGATTAGCAGAGAAGGTCCCTGCTCATGTGGTGCTCTGTTTCTCAAACGTCCTCACGTGTTGTCAGTTGCCACCTGTGTTGGTGGGGATTCGGTTTGCCTCTCGGTCTTAGAATTACCCATCCGTCCTGCTTGCAAGTTGCTTACAATTACCGAAGTTGCTCAGAAGGGTATTTTGTTTTTCTCTCATGCAAGAGTCCCTTTAAGTCTCTGTATGGATTTCCTGGGGCTGCCATAAAAAGTACCCCAAACTTGGTGGCTTAAAGCCACAGAATTATATTGCTTGGAGCCTAAAAGTCTGAAATCGTGTCAGCAGAGTCTAGGATCCTCCTGAATCCTACAGGGGCAACTCATTTCCTCTCCTATGCTGGCTTCGGAGTTTGCAGGCAAACCTTGGAGCGCCTTGACTTGGGACTGCCGTCACTCCATCCTCTGTCTCCATAATCACATGGTTATTTTCTGTCTCCGTGTCTCTCTTCTTATAAGGACATCAATCTTACTGGATCCAGTGCCCACTCTATCCACTGTGAGCTCACCTTAATCGATTACATCTGCAACAAATCTATTTCCAAATAAAGTCATATCTTGAATTACAATCCTCCCCAGAACAAGTTCCATGTATATATATAATATACTTTATTGTGTGTTATATGTGTATATATATAATATATATATATAATATAGTTTGTTGTATGTTATTATGTGTATATATGTGTATATATATACACACACATATACTTCATTGTATATTATTATAATAGTACATAATACTCTATATGTTATCTAGTTTGTTCTAGTGTAAAGTACACATTACGTACAGTTGGCATAGCAGTAAAGTACACATTACGTACAGTTGGCATAGCAGTATGTAGGCTGCATAAATATTTTTTAAGTCCATATTCCAGGGAAGTAATTCTTTTTGTCTATTCGTTGTTCCTACAGTTTAAATAATCTGATCTGTGTGTTTCCTTCTTCTGTAGAACTTCCTGTTACTTGATGAGATAACACAGCTCCACTCCAACTGCCGTCAGATGGTAAAATGACCGTGAATGTGCAAGATTTCACTGCTTTTTGGGATAAGGTAGCAAACCTTCTATTATAAGATGTTGGCTGCTGAAAGGTTTATTGGAGCATGTTGAGGTTTTATATATGGCATAAGTGTGATTTATTCACTTACTGAAAGTATGTTATCAAAATTCTCCATGAGGAATGTGATGGAGATTCAGTTTAAAGTCAGCCTAAGACATTTGACATGTTGCTCTCAAGAGAACTATTAACCCATTTGGAACTGAAAGTACATAGGTTTATAAAGTAGAATTTGTAGTATTGGAGAGAAAATGCTTTAGTGTGATGGGGTAACCAACAAGTACACAACCGGTCATTAAAGACAGTAGGTTTTTGGGAATCAGTGTACATTTTTTGCCTTGATGTTGTCAGACCTTCACTGCAGCCTGGTGAGACCACGCTTGCGTGCTCTGCCCTGTCTGACTCTGCAACCACATGGACTGTAGCCCTCCAGGCTCTTTTGTCCATGGGATTTTCTAGACAAGAATACTGGAGTAGGTTGCCATTTCGTACTCCAGGAGATCTTCCTGACTCATGGTTTGAACCCTTGTCTCCTGCGTTGCAGGCGGATTCTTCAATGCTGAGTTAGGTTTTTTGCTGTGAGTTAGGGTGGGGGCTCCCCCATCCTAAGCTTCTGCATGGTTCTGGCTACTTTGTTGACAGCCAGGGCCCGGGAGGAGACAGCAGGTGGACCTGGTGAGCACCAGGTGGAAGCTGACAGGGAAAACTGGAGATTTTCAAGCGCTTGGTTTATTTATGAAGTAAAGGGCTTCCCTTGTAGCTCAGCTGGTGAAGAGTCCGCCTGCAGTGAGAGAGACCTGGGTCAGTCTCTCAGTTGAGAAGATACCCTGGAGAAGGGAAAGGCTACCCATTCCTGTATTCCGGCCTGGAGAATTCCACGGACTGTATAATCCATGGGGTCGCAAGAGTTGGACACCACTGAGCGACTTTCACTTTCACTTGAAAAAAAAAAAAAAAAAAGAAAAACAATAGGGACCACTCTCCAACTTGTACATGCAGTGCCTCCCCCTTTACCAGCGACTGAAAGTGTCCCCCCTCCATGGCTCCATGGTTCTCTGTGCACATCTTCCTGTACTGGTTTGGCAGATTCTTTACCAACTGAGCTATCAGGGAATTAATCAGAGTGTGGAACAGGAGGGTAAATAAAACCCATGGTCCAGGAGAGGGAGTTCCATGCAGGGAGTTACTTATGCAGACAGTGGACAAGCCTCTCTGCTGGTGGCATTGGGGACCACAGTGCAAGGGTCTAGACCCTGTAGACTCGTGTTTTCCTGCCTGTGACACTACATGTCGTGCCACTTGAGTGTGTGACACTCCGTATTGTGCCAGTACTTCAGATTTGGTACCTGCCTCTGCACCTACAAAAACAGTAGTATATTTCCAAATAAATAATAATGTACCCCTACAGCTTTTGCACATGGAAATTCAAACAAGGTGACTTTTCCAACTTGATAGTTGCTGTTAGCTTAATATTATAGATTTTCCCTCCTATTTTTGTATTTCAAACATTTATGGAAAGCAGCACTAAAATTCCATTATAAGGGCTACTGTGTAAATGCTAACATTACCGAATTTATCTTGTTCCAAACTATGCAACATTTTAAAGTGAACTCTTTTGCTCTTAGTCCAAAGAAGTTAATAGCATGTTCTGATACTTCTGTGCAATTTGCATTACAGTACATCACAGCCTTCTGGCCTTGCCTAGGGAAGGCACATGTCCCTTGCTGGGATCATTTGTAATTAGTGACTGTCAGGTTAGGCCATAGGTGAGAGAGCCCTTGGAGAGGGGAGGGACACAGAAATTGGAGATTTAGAGAGAAGCTGAGTCTGAATGAAATCCCTGCTGGGCTGGGAGGCCAGAGGAAGACATGAGCTTTGTAACTTGCTCTCCTCCATAACCAGCCGGGCAGGTGGGGAAATATCTCAGGATCCGGTGAGCCAGCATCCCCTGAGCTTGGAAAACCAAAGGGGAGGGGACCTAGCCGCAGTGAGCAGTCCAGTGCTGCCCCCTTCTGGCACAACAGAACAGTGCCCAATCCTGAAGCCTGAACAGACCGAGGGTTGGTGACAGGGAGCTGATGTTTGTAGGTGGCTCACTATTTTTAGTCTTAGCTGAGTGAGAAGTAGTAAAATAGAAGCCCTAAATGTTAGAGAAGAATAAAGCATTGGAGGGTGCTTTAAAAATGTTTCTTATGTATTAAAATCGAGCCTCTTACTGATAGCTTTGTAATTCCTATGAAATCTGGGGCTAGTATTTTAGTAATGAAAAGCCTCAAGCCCAAACAGGAAGGGAAGTCCATGATTTTTGCCCTGGCCCACTGAAGGGCTGCAACAGGAAGCTCTGCTTGTCTATTTTGTTCCACAGAATCATGAACCGTTGTTGAGAGGAAAATAATCAAGTATTTCCGAGTGAAAAATAATTACAGAATCCAGGGGTCAATTAAAAAGAAAGGAGTGAAAACATGTCTCTTTTAAAATCTAGGGCTAGTTATTTTGATGATTATAAATAAATTTTTTTTTAAGTAAGTGACTGTATCTATAATCAGTTCAGTTTTTTCCAGAGAAAATTTTCATTTAGAACATTATCTTTTATTAGTCTTTTGGGCATTTTTATGTAATGACATTTAACTACTTTTAAAAAACTTAGCAGTTAAGGATACAGTATATGTAATGACACACATATACACCCTTAAGTTTGTTGATGAACATGACGTGTGATTGGCATGATGAATAATGCTTTGTTCTTCTCCTTTGTCTTGGATTGTTGACCATCAAACGTAACTCCCTGGTTTGTTTTCACTTTTACAGTAGAAGTACTTGATTCTCTGTTTAGCATGTAAGAGGTATACAGTTGAGGCATTATCACTGACCCACGATCCCCTTTTCTTGGTTTTGTTTTGTTTTTGGTGTCATACTACAGCTCTGGTTAATTTGGAGCCTTGACTACCATTTATGCGACTATTTACCTAGAGCAACTATATCATATAAATGCTCTGCTGCTTGCTGAGCGTTAGTAGGATTCATTCTTTACCAAGTGAAAATACAGCGGTGAGAGGCAATATGAAATAATTAGTAGAGGAGCAGGCATGATGTGTACGTATTCTGCCACCTTGTGGACAATACTGAAGTTGACATAACCAAGGGCTATAATGAACATTCACAATTGATTTAAAAACCTCCCATACTGGATATTCAATGAAGTATATTATTGTAGTAAGTTAGTGTTCAACGTGCAGGTACATATTGAACACGTGACTTGTCATTTCAGTCCTTAAATCCTGTGAGTGTCTGAAACACTGTTATGGAAATCTGGTAAAAAGAAGGAACCTTCCTAAAAGCAAACTAAAGCTTGTTTCAAAGATATTTGGGGATAAAAGGCCCCCAGGGTTCAGAATCTTAAAACAGGAAGGAGGAAAATATGGGTTATATTAGCATATCAATGATATATTCTTTTCTCCACTTTTCAGAGTTCTTGTGTAATTTTAATGAGATGAAAAGAGTTTTCTAAACTTATATTTGCAGGCATCAGACACCCCAACCCTACAAGGTCTTTCCTTTACTGTCAGACCTGGTGAACTGTTAGCTGTGGTTGGACCTGTGGGAGCTGGAAAGGTAAGTTGTGATGCCTTTTGTCAGCTTGATGCAACACCACAGCCCCTGTTAAATTCTGAGTGGAGCCCAGAGCTCCGTATGATTCATTTTGAATCGAGGGTGTCTAGAACAGTGTTTTCTCTAGGTGTGTTCCAGGGAACATTAGTTTTTCAAGAAGATTTCATGGCTGGATGAATCTGGATAAATACACACTGCTTTCCTTGTTGGTGCTTCACGTTGCACATTTGGAAACTGCTTGTCAGGCTTTTGACTTGTCAGTGAAGGAAATTATTGTTCTGATGACTGTTCAGGACAGAATGAGAGAGAGGGGTGTTCTTTTTGTGACGGTTGTCCCTCCGGGGAGTCTGGAGGGTGGAAAGGCTCTTCTGGAAATTTTGACCATTTCCTCACATGATGTGCTTGGTGCCGTCCGTGCCCAGGGTGGTGAATGTATAGCCACATGCTGGAGCTATAGGTACAGATGAGAGCAAGACTCCAACGTCTCTGCTCCCAGAGGCAACCAGGTTCCGGGGCACACAGATTATTTCAGCCCAGTGTGGCTGAGACACACGGACACACCACTCCTGTTTGGTAGACAAGATTTGAATGACATGTGCACGTGAACCTCGTCTCAAAGAACAAAACCTGGGATATGTACATGAGAGGGTGATGAGTTCCTATACGATGATGGACTTTTCTGAAACATGACTCCAAAGGTTTTTTTTTTTTTTTTTAAATAATCATCTTTGGATATGTTAGTCACAGAAAGCTTGTTCAGAACAAATATTTGATAAGTAAAGGATGCCTGGGATGCAGCTGAATTAAACATCAGACACATGAACCATGCATCTTGCTGGGCTGTTTTGTTGGTTAAGGATGTTAAACATTCTTAATTAGTCTTTGCTGAATTTAGCACCTCATTTGGGAGAAACTGTCGGGCAGTTTAGGTTGTTACACTGTGCTTAGTCGCTCATTCGTGTCTGACTCTTTGCTACCCCATGGACGGTAGCCCACCAGGCTCCTCTATCCATGGGGATTCACCTGGCAAGAATACTGGAGTGGGTTGCCATGCCCTCCTCCAGGGGATCTTCCCCACCCAGGCATCGAACCCAGGTCTCCTGCATTGCAGGTGGATTCTTTACTTACTGAGGCACCAGGGAAGCCCCTTTAGGTTGTTATAGTATTAATAATCATGTTTCTTATCAATGAATATATTCATTCATTAGTTTACATTGACCGATAGTGTTACTTCTTTTTTTTTTCCCCTGCAACTGCCAGAACTATACTTTATCCTGTTCTAAATGAAAGGGTTCTATCATTTATCAAGCACCCAGGTAGGATCGGCTGTGCTGCGGGGCGTGTTCTGTCCTGAGTGCACCCTGTTCACGTGTGTGTGTTCCCGTCTATTTCAGTCCTCACTGTTGAGCGCTGTGTTGGGGGAGCTGCCCCCGAGCCAGGGGCAGGTCAGCGTGCACGGAAGGATCGCGTATGTTTCTCAGCAGCCCTGGGTGTTCTCAGGAACTGTGAGGAGTAACATTTTATTTGGGAAGAAATATGAAAAGGAACGATATGAAAAAGTAATAAAGGCTTGTGCTTTGAAAAAGGTGAGTAATGACTTTCGAGTTGCATATGCTCAGATTTCAAATGATGATCATGTTGGTTTACAAGGTCTGTTAGAGGATCTTTTAGTGTTGCCTAATACTTGAAGCTGGTTTTCTCACGAACATTCACACACATATGCTACTGTTTGAATTCTGATGTTGTAACGATACAGAATGCCTTTTTTGGGGTGGGGATTGTTTTGTCTTCTGCAGTTTTATTTACTTTTATTTCTCTTTTAGTGCACAATTACAAAACTTTATGAAAATAGCGCTGTGTAATGAGCCCTCGTGTACCCTCCCCCAGGTTCGCCCCGGATCACATGGTGGCCTGTTTCACTGCATCTCCATTCCTGCCCTCTGCCTGCCCCACCCGTACCCCAGACTATTACGCAGCAGATTCTAGACCACAGATTCGTTTGTCAGTAAATATTTCAGTAGTTTTTCTCTCAGAGACTGAAAAGAGATCACATTATTTCATCTGAAAAGTAACTCAAATTCCTGACTGTCATCAGCTTTTTCATCAGTGCTTATGTGTTGTTGACCATCTCACTGAAAGCCTCCTTCACCGTTGTTGGAATCCGCATGAGATCTGCCTCCTGCACTTGGTTGATCCCTCCTTGGTCCCTTTCTGTCTCTAGGTTTTCCTCTCCACTTCGCTTTTCCTTAATAATTAAAGAAAAAGGACTCCTTTACCACTTCTTAATACAGCCTATTTTCACAGGAGGTGAGACTGTTTTCAGAAACGGGATTGTGTTTCACAGAAAATGGAAATTGAAACATTTCACTGTACATGGAAATTTAGTAAATAAAATTAGGGAATCAGTTATGCAAACTGGGCTTACCTAGTAGGAAAATATATTGATAATTTGATGGAAGGAAAGGAAAAAAGTTAAATACTGATTAGGTGCTATGTTATTTTCTCGAATATAAAAATGAGGGAATAATAGCAGGCTCCCCCTGGATCAGTTCATTGCAGTCTGGACATCTGACTGTTCTTTTATACTGTGAGGAACAAGGCTGGACAGCCTTTCAAAGGTGTGGGGGTGAAGACCTGTGAGGAAATAGTTATTGTGGTTGAACATGTGGCTTGAATATCATAGATTTGATGATTTTGTGGACATAAGAGAATTGTTTGCCTTCTTTTTCTATTTCTTTCTCCTGCATTGTTTAAAATAGATTTTTCATTTGCAGAAATGATGCAGGCTTGACAGGATTGAGGTATCTTTTAAGAAAAATATTACAAGGAAAGAGGAAAAGCAAATGTAAACTAGTAAGAACGCTTCTGCGTGCTAAGCCTCCTCAGTCATGCCTGACTGTGACCCAGTGAACTGTACCCGCCAGGCTGCTCTGTCCATGGGATCCTCTAGGCAAGAATACTGGAGCAGGTTTTCATTTCCTCCTCAAGGAGATTTTCCCGACCTCTAGGGGTCAAACCTGCATATCTTGAGTCTCCTGCATTGGCACGCAGATTCTTTACCACTGAGACACCTGGAAAGTCCCAGTAAGAACAATAGTTCCCATTTATTCAGAGCTGATGTCCAGATCATCTCTGTCATTCCCATGCAAGCATACATAAAAAGGTATATGAGTTAATGTTTTACCAGTGTTTTCTGTTGTTGATAAAACTGATGCTTGGAGAGGTAAAACACCCCATCTCTACGTTTGCAGTTCAGGTTCAGATCCATGATGGTCAATGCTTTGCTGCAGTCTCTTGGACCAGTAATGTGGGGGCATGTCCTGGGGCTTCACACACCCTTGGGGCTGCATGTGTAACAGACTCTGGGGGAAGGAGCCCTGCAGAACTGGGCTCCCAGTGACGTTTGTGATGTGACGCAGCTGCCCTCCTGTTCTCTGCGTGGTCAGAGCATAGAGGCAGGGCCCCTCATGCCCATTCCCTCCTTGGCAGGAAGGGAGCCGAGTCCCTCCCCCGATTTTGTCATTCGCTGCTGTCACTTTGCACGTGTCCTGTTACGTGTCTGGGCATCTCACATTTCTGCAGCAAAATGAGGACATTGGGTCAGAGTGTTTCCAAGAGGTTTTGCTGCTGCTCTGAAATGTCAGCTATGACTCTAGGTCTGCACAACACCTGGGAACCACTTAATGCATTTTTGCAGCCTCTGCTTATCTCCTGTTGGAATGCATGTGTCAGTGGATGGACATAAGGCAGTCATAGACAATAGAGGTGCCCTGGGAGTTTACTCATAGACACATACTGCATGTGTAGTAGGAAAAAAACGGGTGTCCTCTGGAGAGCATCATCTTGGATTGTAATTTGAGGTGTCTGTTTCCTTGTAAAATGAGGGAGGTACAGGTTTATTGCAGTAAGCATGGCAACTTTTGTAAAATGGAAACCTACCAGGTTTTCAGTAAATACATGCATACAAACTAAATACATACATACATACTCTCCACACCTCGAAGATAAAACAGGAAAAAGGAGCATTTCATGTATCACATGCATTAATAACAACTAGACACATGATAACTGGATCTAATTGAAGCAAGCATTTTAAGTTCATTGAGCTGCAAACATTTCTGCAGTAAAACATGAAGTAATAACATTTGGCCACATGGAATTAAGCTGATGCCTTATTCAAAGTGACGGTATAATGAGTTACCCAACACAATTCAGGGAACAAGCCAATGATGTTTGGTCAACTGGAGGGGTCGAGCTTAAACGACACGGCTTAGGAGTCATAAGGCTCAGGGATTGAGTTTGTCTCTATTCAGGAGGGAAGAAAATCACGTGATTTTGGCTGCTTTTCTGAACCTCACAAGGTCTCAGTTTCATCATCTTTGAAATGGAAATCGTAGTGCTCTGCCACCAGCGAAATGGGGTTCCAGGTGTCCTCCTGCTTTGACTCAGGAATTCAGCCTTCCTCTGATGGAAACAGTCTGCTCTGTGCAGTTTCTACACCAAGAAGCCAGCATCCCTGAAGGGCCTTCCATATGCTCCTGGCTGATGGCATCAAACCAACGAGCCATTTCCTACTTTCCCTGTAGTTGATGTGTCTGCTCTTCATTGGGAATTGGTTTTAAGAAATAAATAAAAACTTCTTGTCTGTGGGAGTCATTGTATTATATGCTGAACTCAGACTTTTTCCCCTTTTACCTAATCAGAAAATGGTGCCTGGGAAATTAGGCTGACTTGGATTTTTACTTCAAATCCTGTGAAACGCTTTTCCCATTTGTGGCTGGCCCATAAATACTTTGCAGAGTCAACAGCATACTTGGAGACCTGCTACCGGACTCAGAGAGAGCCTGTTTCTTGGGGCCCATCTGTGCTGAATGGTAGAGTGGATTTAAGTGTCTTTTCCATAGCATGGTTGAGATTCCGTGCTACAGCATGGTACTGTTTTTTATTGCAGTAAGCATGGCAACTTTTGTAAAATGGAAACCTACCAGGTTTTCAGTAAATACATGCATACAAACTAAATACATACATACATACTCTCCACACCTCGAAGATAAAACAGGAAAAAGGAGCATTTCATGTATCACATGCATTAATAACAACTAGACACATGATAACTGGATCTAATTGAAGCAAGCATTTTAAGTTCATTGAGCTGCAAACATTTCTGCAGTAAAACATGAAGTAATAACATTTGGCCACATGGAATTAAGCTGATGCCTTATTCAAAGTGACGGTATAATGAGTTACCCAACACAATTCAGGGAACAAGCCAATGATGTTTGGTCAACTGGAGGGGTCGAGCTTAAACGACACGGCTTAGGAGTCATAAGGCTCAGGGATTGAGTTTGTCTCTATTCAGGAGGGAAGAAAATCACGTGATTTTGGCTGCTTTTCTGAACCTCACAAGGTCTCAGTTTCATCATCTTTGAAATGGAAATCGTAGTGCTCTGCCACCAGCGAAATGGGGTTCCAGGTGTCCTCCTGCTTTGACTCAGGAATTCAGCCTTCCTCTGATGGAAACAGTCTGCTCTGTGCAGTTTCTACACCAAGAAGCCAGCATCCCTGAAGGGCCTTCCATATGCTCCTGGCTGATGGCATCAAACCAACGAGCCATTTCCTACTTTCCCTGTAGTTGATGTGTCTGCTCTTCATTGGGAATTGGTTTTAAGAAATAAATAAAAACTTCTTGTCTGTGGGAGTCATTGTATTATATGCTGAACTCAGACTTTTTCCCCTTTTACCTAATCAGAAAATGGTGCCTGGGAAATTAGGCTGACTTGGATTTTTACTTCAAATCCTGTGAAACGCTTTTCCCATTTGTGGCTGGCCCATAAATACTTTGCAGAGTCAACAGCATACTTGGAGACCTGCTACCGGACTCAGAGAGAGCTGTTTCTTGGGGCCCATCTGTGCTGAATGGTAGAGTGGATTTAAGTGTCTTTTCCATAGCATGGTTGAGATTCCGTGCTACAGCATGGTACTGTTTTGTGAAGGAAACCAAAGCAGCATAAAATCTAAGCATTAAAAGCTGAAACAGTTTGCAGGGGCTGTCACCAGTGAAACAGAGACCAAGTAAAATGTATGTGTTTAGGGTTGGGAATGTATCTTAAACTGGCTTATTATATCTCTAGAAAATCAAAAGCAAGAGTTAAAGTAAAACAATGATGAATTTTTACCACAGAGCAATTGGTGCCTTTCACTGGATGCACCCCTGTTAAGGTTCCAGTGAGCCGGGAACGTGTGTGTGCGCGCGCGCATGTGTGTGTGCGTGTGCATGCCTGTGGCTTTCAGGTGATATGGAGACAGTCTCTTCTCCTTGTGGTCATGTGACTTACATGCTGTGATCCACACGGTGTATGGGGTCCCAGTGTTGGTTTCAAGAGAAAGTAGGCCTCATTCACCAGTAGCAAGTTATAATCAGTCCATGCCCTTTTTCCATGTATGGAGGGTGTTCATACACTTTAGGTTCTCACAGCATCCTTGAGTGACTCCTCTTTCTGCAGAAACATTGTGTAGAAGAAGTTGAGACTTAGAAGGTCAGAAAGCTGCTTATCCTGGGGGCTTCACTGTGCCATTTCTGTTCTTCCCAAATTTGCTAAAGTACAGAGAAGCTCCGGCTTCATTTGCAGAGAGTCCTGCTGTGCGTCCTAGGATGATGCCCGAGGGGTTTGGTGGATAACAAACTCTGTGAACTCGGCTTGCTATGGCAGCATCACCTGAGTTATAGGCCCCGCTCCCTACCTCCCACTGGTCCGCTCACACCCTCTTGACCCCAGTGTGGACCCGCTTCCCTCCTTTACTCCCTGTTGGCCTGAGCTGGCTTCCTTTTCCTTCTCATCCTCTACTGGCACCAGGTTAATTTTCCATATCATGTGTCTCATACCTTGGAAAGAAACTCTAGGGACTTTGTTTCTCATCCCTGAATTTACTGTGCTGAGAACAATGCCTGGAGTACAATCAGTCCTCAATAAATACTTCCTTGTTATCATCGTCAAATTCATAAATGCAGTGAAAACCTATGGAATCGGAACAAGTGAGGTTTTTTTAATCAAGATTACAATGCAGTCATTATGAAATATACCCATTGCTGTTCATAAAATACTTATAGTCGAGCTAAGGCTAAAAGGTTAGGATGGCAGGAGGAGAACACATTTTAAATCTTATTTTTTCCCTTTTCTATCTCCTTGTAGGATTTACAGCTTCTGGAGGATGGAGATCTAACTATGATAGGAGACCGGGGAACCACACTGAGTGGAGGGCAGAAAGCCCGGGTCAACCTTGCAAGGTAAATGGGGTTTCAGTTGCCATCCTGCCCCTCCTCCTCTGCGGCTCCTAGTGGACGTGAGCATGCAGACCCTGCTCACTGGGTGGGCCTGTGTGAAGCAGGGTCCTGGTCCCTTCCCTGGGCTTCTGAGATGAACATGGAGTTGTTGTACACCATTGTGAGACGAGACCCAGGGAGTGTGAAGTGTTTTATCCTTATGTGTCTCTATGTTTTCTAGAGCCGTGTATCAGGATGCAGACATCTACCTCCTAGACGATCCACTCAGTGCAGTGGACGCAGAAGTCAGCAGACACTTGTTTGAACTGTGAGTTTGCTCCTGGTTCCTATTACATCCTCTGCTTTCCATGAACTGATTAAAGATCAGGGAAAAGAGCTCAGGAAAGCATTTGTGCTTCAAGAGACTCAGCTCACTCTGCCCTGGCTTCCCTCTCTCCCTTCCCTTCATTCCACAGAAGATCCATCATAGAGAAAATTTTCATCATGATAAGGTCAAGAAAGGAAAATACAGAAGGTGCTTCCAGGGTGTGGAGGACAGTGGAGTCTGTCCTTAGGGAGTGAGGAGTAGATGGCTGATTTCCTCCTGGTACTTGCAGTTTATAACCAGACACTGTGGATGGATCCAGACCCCAGAAATAAGAAGGAAGATTTAAGTTATTAAGTCAGAGTGAGACTCAGTAATCTGGTACTTGGCTGCCAGTCCTTTTCCTTCATCTTTTTTTTAAAAGACACATTAGAAGTGGTGTTTTCAGTACTGACATAGGGTTTCTGTGGAAAGACCTTGTTGATGCTTATTATTCTGTAGGTTGAGAAATTCTGAATAAGGTATAGAATCTTAGAATGATTTGTTGCACCTCAGAATTGTCTTAAGTAATTGCACATGGCTTCATGAATTATTACTAGAGTTGATACTTAAACCCATAATGTATGGGTAACTTGGTTGTGAAACTAGGTATCTAGAATCTGACTGAATTCCTGACTCTCATGTTGTATATCTGGACTTTGTTCATATCTGTTATTGAATTTGGTGCTCTTGTTTGGCCACTGAACCTCTGAAGTAGAACAACTCTGATGTTTTTCTCTGTATAATGTGTCCAAGTCATGCTAACCGAGGCCTCTGGTGGAGTTTAGACTGACCTCTTTGAAAGCCTCATGAACTCACTTTTTTCTGAAACAGTATCTGCATCTCCCCCATGGTTAGTTAGTTTTCTTGCTGCTGTTGACCTTGTTATAGCCAATGAGCCTTCCAGCTGCACTTACTAAAGCCCTGCTGTATGCACTGAGTTAATTGCCGTTACAGATGTTACTGCACAAAACCTCTTAGTTTACAAGAAGGACAATGTGCCAGGAGAGGTAGAGGACCCACCCACACTGGGCAGAAAAAGGAGACTTGGGTGCTCAGCTCTCATTCCTGCCTCTAAGCAACCTGTCTCCTTGGCCTCCGATAGCAGCCGCCTTCCTGTGTCCTCTGCTCACGTGCCCTGCCCTTCTGTGTTAGGCTCCTTTTCTTCTGGAGATACAAGTCAGATTGGATTAGACCTAGTGTCGTTAGGGATAACAGTTATGTCTTTAGAGGCCTTATCACCAAATTCTCAGGTGTCCACATTTGAATTGGCGGGGAAATGATTGATTTACAGCAGAGTCAAAACTGCAAAGTAGAGAGGCGTCTGCAGAGTGAGAGAGAGACTTGTGAGAAGTGCTGAGCTCTGGATATGAGGACCTGGAATTTCACATCCAGTAAGCAGGATCATGGCGCAGGTTCTACCAGTCTCCGTGTAGCTAGTGCTTAGTTTTGGGTGATGAAAACACTCTGGAGACAGACGGTGGTAATGGTTACACAGCAGTGTGAATGGGCTTAGTACCACTGAGCTGTATGCTTAAAGATAGGCAAAGTGGTAAATTTCATGTTCTGTATTGATATGTTTCATTTACAACAATAAAAAGGGACTTCCCTTGTAGTCATTAGAGAATCCACCTGCAATGCAGAGGGCCTGGGTTCGATCCCTGGCTTGGGAAGATTCCTTGGAGAAGGAGACGGCAACTGCACTCCAGAATTCTTGCCTGGAGAATCCCGTGGACAGAGGAGCCTGGCAGGCTACAGTCCGTGGGGTTGCAAGAGTCAGACCTGACTTAGCGACTACAGCACCACCGCCACCACGATAAAAAAGTGCAAAGAAGCATTAAATTGTTCAGAACAGGAGAGCGGGGCCTGTGGCATTGCTCCCACCTGTGTGGTCTCATCTGGCTTTCCCACCCTCTCCTGACTGCCCTGCTGAATTTTCCCCTAGAGAAGTGCTTTGTCACGGGTTCGGTAATAGGGTGTGAGCGCTATAAGCTTCATTTGCCATTCCTCACCCCTGGAGTCATTGGCAGTTCAGCCTGTCCATTCCTCTTGTACTTATTGCAGAAGTTCTCAAAACTTCTCCTTCAGACAGAGCAGTTTTTTTTTTTTATAGCTCTTGGGTTTAATGACCTTGGATGTACACTTGATAGAAGCAAGCTTGTTTGGATTGTTGTTTGCCAATCAGAACCACATTCTCTGGGGAAACTTAGGGCAGGGAGCACGAATGCAATTTAGGAAATCACTCAGCAGCAACTGAGATGTTCTCAACGAGTTAGAAAATTGGATGGAACAACATGCTATGAGAGATGGTGGTCGTGTCAGAGCTTAGTAATGGGGAGTGTTTTCTATTAAAGTGAGTGACTCACACTCCTTGCCATTAACAGTTTCCTCTAGTCTTGAATCTTTATCCTCGGTGATTCAGGTTCATGAGTTTTACAACTTTATGCTGTGAGCATAGTGGGGTCTATCAGCTAAGAAGGTGAGGGGCCTTAGATGAACTGATGCTGTCCTAGCTGTGCCCCGCTGTGGATCCTGATGTGTTTCAACCCCACATCGCGGGACCCCTCCCTCCTGTGCCTCCAGGTCTTCATGTCTGTCCTGATCATCTGTCCTGATCGGATTCTCATCTCATGCTGCTGTCTCCGCAGCTCCAGCCCTTCACAGAAAACCCCACCCCCACCCCAGCCTATTCAGGAAGTAGCTCCAGGTCCTCAAACAGAGAACAGGCTTCTTTGCTGTCTGCCCGCCTCAGCCTTTCCAGCCTATCCCCACACCCACTCAGTGTCCAGCTGTGTTGGCTCTGTGGGGGTCCTGTCTCAACCTGTCTGTCCACACTGGTCCCTCTGTCTCAGAGCCCTGGAGCAGTGTGCCCAGAAGGCAGAAGACCAGCCCTGCCATTCCCTCCTGCTCCTCCAGGGGGCGCCCGTGCTCTCCGTCTTCCCACAGCCCTCAGTTGGTGCACTTGACCATTTATGAGTCCCCTCACCCTCCATACGCTGTGAATGCAGGAAGGCACCTCAGCGTTGTGTGTTCAGTCCCAGGACCTCTGCACCTGTTCTGTCTTTTGCAGGATGTTTCCTCATCTAAGATAGCAGCACCTCTTGCTGTCCTTCAGAGCACACATCAGAGCCCCATAGAGCATTTCCTACGCTCATTCAGCATCCCCCTGTACGCAGTGCAGAGAATTCTTTGCTGTCTTAACCTGTGGGTGTATCCAAGGCATTTGCGTCAGTGCCTGGTACCTCACCAGTTTGTTGATTGTTCATATTTGATCTACTCTGCTAGGAGATTTGTCCCTTCTTAACACAGCTTGGGGCTTCCCTGGTGGCTCTGAGGTTAAAGCGTCTGCCTCCAATGTGGGAGACCTGGGTTCGATCCTTGGGTCGGGAAGATCCCCTGGAGAAGGAAATGGCAATCCACTCCAGTATTCTTGCCTGGAGAATCCCATGGACAGAGAAGCCTAGTAGGTTACAGTCCACGGGGTCGCAAAGAGTCGGACACGACTGAGCGACTTCACCTCACCTCACCTCAACACAGCTATAGGAATAATTATAAAGAATTCATCGCTGAGTCAATTTTTATGATATGTCTTAGAAATCTTTACTCTTAATAACTTGGAAGATTATTTTTCTAGAGATTCAGAATAAAAGTCTTATTTAGGAATACATTCCTAGCCATCAAAACTGATCACTTTATATTACCTCATCTATGATGGAATGTCAGGAAGGAAACCTTTTTAAAACTTGTGGTTAGCGCCATCTGCCTTCAGTGATTAATAGTAGGTAATTTTTGATGCATTGAAAACTGAAAAGGTATGCTTGGTCAAGAAATTTACCATGAAAACTGAAATAAGTCTTGTCAGAAGGTAAAAATGAATCTTTTTTTAACTTAATGAAGTGATGATATATGTGTCTCCATCCCTGGTCTTCTGTTCACAGGCCCAGTGTCCCCTTACGACTTTTCTGTCCTGTGTGCAAAGCAAATAACAGCTCGTGGTTAGAGAGGAGTAGGAAAGGGGGCTGACATTAACTGAGCGGATTGGTGGTTTGATGTTTTAGAACATGTGCTTGGGTTGTCATTGGCATTGTTTTGAGAAAAGAGCGTGAGGTTGAGTCGCCTTCAGGCTCATGAGAGGGACTGAGCTGCAGTCTGCTGCCTCCGTATCCTCCATCTGGCTCACTCACAGGCTGAGCTCTGGCCCAGGTTCCTGAGATTTGCTCTGCAAGGGCCTCAGGCTCCCAGAGTACCTGCCTGGAGCCCTGCCTGTGGTCACTGGGGGCCCTGTAATTTTTCTTTTCACATTGAGAGAGTTCCCAGTGCAAATGAAGTAAGATTTACTTCCTAGACAGGACTGGAAATGTTGTTCAGTTCAGTTCAATCGCTCAGTCATGTCCGACTCTTTGCGACCCCATAAATCGCAGCACGCCAGGCCTCCCTGTCCATCACCAACTCTTGGAGTTCACTCAGACTCAACGTCCATCGAGTCAGTGATGCCATCCAGTCATCTTATCCTGTCATCCCCTTCTTCTCCTGCCCCCAATCCCTCCCAGCATCAGAGTCTTTTCATATGAGTCAATTCTTCACATGAGGTGGCCAAAGTACTGGAGTTTCAGCTTTAGCATCATTCCCTCCAAAGATATCCCAGGGCTGATCTCCTTCCGAATGGACTGGTTGGATCTCCTTGCAGTCCAAGGGGTGCTCAGGAGTCTTTTCCAACACCACAGTTCAAAAGCATCAATTCTTCAGCGCTCAGCCTTCTTCATAGTCCAACTCTCACATCCATACGTGACCACAGGAAAAACGATAGCCTTGACTAGACAGACCTTAGTCGGCAAAGTAATGTCTCTGTTTTTGAATATGCTATCTAGGTTGGTCATACTTTTCTTCCAAGGAGTAAGTGTCTTAATTTCATGGCTGCAGTCACCATCTGCAGGGATTTTGGAGCCCAGAATAATAAAGTCTGACACTGTTTCCACTGTTTCCCCATCTATTTCCTATGAAGTGATGGGACTGGATGCCATGATCTTCATTTTCAGAATGTTGAGCTTTAAGCCAACTTTTTCACTCTCCTCTTTCATTTTCATCAAGAGGCTTTTTAGTTCCTCTTCACTTTCTGCCATAAGGGTGGTGTCATCTGCATATCTGAGGTGATTGATATTTCTCCCGGAAATCTTGATTCCAGCTTGTGTTTCTTCCAGTCCAGCATTTCTCATGATGTGTACTTTGCATATAAGTTAAATAAGCAGGGTGACAATATACAGCCTTGACATACTCCTTTTCCTATTTGCAACCAGTCTGTTGTTCCATGTCCAGTTCTAACTGTTGCTTCCTGACCTGCATACAGATTTCTCAAGAGGCAGGTAAGATGGTCTTGTATTCCCATCTCTTTCAGAATTTTCCACAGTTGATTGTGATCCACACAGTCAAAGGCTTTGGCATAGTCAATAAAGCAGACATAGATGTTTTTCTGGAACTCTCTTGCTTTTTCCATGATCCAGCGGACGTTGGCAATTAGATCTCTGGTTCCTCTGCTTTTTCTAAAACCAGCTTGAACATCAGGGAGGTCACCGTTCACGTATTGCTGAAGCCTGGCTTGGAGAATTTTGATCATTACTTTACTAGCATGTGAGATGAGTGCAGTTGTGTGGTAGTTTGAGCACTCTTTGGCATTGCCTTTCCTTGAAGTTGGAATGAAAACAATCCTTTTCCAGTCCTGTGGCCACTGTTGAATTTTCCAAATTTGCTAGCATATTGAGTGTAGCACTGTGACAGCATCATCTTTCAGGATTTGAAACAGCTCAACTGAAGTTCCATCCCCTCCACTACCTTTGTTCATAGTGATGCTTTCTAAGGCCCATTTGACTTCACATTCCAAGATATCTGGCTTTAGATGAGTGATCACACAGTTGTGATTATCTGGGTCGTGAGGATCTTTTTTGTACAGTTCTTCAATGTATGCTTGCCACCTCTTCTTAATATCTTCTGCTTCTGTTAGGTCCATACCATTTATTTCTGTCCTTTATCGAGCCCATCTTTGCATTCTGTTTCCTCTATTTCTTTGCATTGATCGCTGAAGAAGGCTTTCTTATCTCTTCTTGCTATTCCTTGGAACTCTGCATTCAGATGCTTATATCTTTCCTTTTCTCCTTTGCTTTTCGCCTTCTTTTCACAGCTATTTGTAAGGCCTCCCCAGACAGCCATTTTGCTTTTTTGCATTTCTTTTCTATGGGGTTGGTCTTGATCCCTGTCTCCTGTACAGTGTCACAAACCTCATTCCATAGTTCATCAGGCATTCTATCTATCAGATCTAGGCCCTTAAATCTATTTCTCACTTCCGCTGTATAATCATAAGGGATTTGATTTAGGTCATACCTGAATGGCCTCGTGGTTTTCCCTACTTTCTTCAATGTGAGTCTAAATTTGGTAATAAGGAGTTCATGATCTAAGCCACAGTCAGCTCCTGGTCTTGTTTTTGTTGACTGTATAGAGCTTCTCCATCTTTGGCTGCAAAGAATGTAATCAGTCTGATTTCGGTGTTGACCATCTGTTGATGTCCATGTGTAGAGTCTTCTCTTGTGTGGTTGGAAGAGAGTGTTTGCTATGATCAGTGCATTTTCTTAGCAAAACTCTATTAGTCTTTGCCCTGCTTCATTCTGCATTCCAAGGCCAAATTTGCCTGTTACTCCAGGTATTTCTTGACTTCTACTTTTGCATTCTAGTCCCCTATAATGAAAAGGACATCTTTTTTGGGTGTTAGTTCTAAAAGGTCCTGTAGGTCTTCATAGAACCGTTCAACTTTAGCTTCTTCAGGGTTACTGGTTGGGGCATAGACTTGGATTACCATGGTATTGAATGGTTTGCCTTGGAGATGTACAGAAATCATTCTGTCATTTTTGAGGTTGCATCCAAGTACTGCATTTCGGACTCTTTTGTTGACTATGAGGGCTACTCCATTTCTTATGAGGGATTCCTGACCGCAGTAGTATATATAATGGTCATCTGAGTTAAATTCACCCATTTCAGTTCATTTTAGTTCGCTGATTCATAGCATGTTGACGTTCATTCTTGCCATCTCTTGTTTGACCATTTCTAATTTGCCTTGATTCATGGACCTGACATTCCAGGTTCCTATGCAATATTGCTCTTTACAGCATCAGACCTTGCTTCTATCACCAGTCACATCCACAGCTGGATATTGTTTTTGCTTTGGCTCCATCCCTTCATTCTTTCTGGAGTTATTTCTCTGCTGATCTCCAGTAGCATATTGCAGACCTACTGACTTGGAAGTTCCTCTTTCAGTATCCTATCATTTTGCCTTTTTATACTGTTCACAGAGTTCGCAAATGTTGTAGAAACCAATAAAGGCCACACTTGCATTCATTTTCCGTCTAATATTATTTAGGAAGAAATGTCTATGGAAGGGAGTGTGGTAAGGTTATTGAGAAGATATAACTCTTGTAGGGTGGTTAATATGTACATCATAAAGCAACATCTAAGAAACTAAGGAGTATGTATATTTCTGTGACATCAGTCACTGTTCTCTCTTTCTCAACATAAGAATAAAATAATTAGTATTATAATTTAGTCAACTTTCGAAATGTCAGCATTGCTCCATTGTTTTTCATCATGAAATATGTAAATAATAGTTAAGATCAGTTTTAGGAAAAACAACTTAGTAGCTGCTGCACGTTTCGCTAGCTGGTTTTTAGAATTTATTTATTTTTTAGTGGACCTTGATTCAAACTTGTTGCTGAATAATTTGAGGTCCTAGTTGAATTCATCAATTTGTGTTTAATTTGTATTTTTATTCATATGGGTATTTGAACTACAAATCTTTGCTGTCTTGTCTTTGTCTCCTTGTTTTCAAAATTTATGCTTACAGTTTGGCTGACTTCCACTAATGTGTTTTTGCATATTGTCCCTTTTCCATTTGTAGGTGTATTTGTCAAGCCTTGCACGAGAAGATCAGAATCTTAGTGACTCATCAGTTGCAGTACCTGAAAGCTGCAAGTCAGATTCTGATATTAAAAGATGTAAGTAATTTCTAGAAGTCTCTGGAATTGCTAGCGCTGTGGTGTATTGAAGGCCAGGCTGCTCTGCAGGTCATTCTGCTTGGATTTGTGGCATAGCCCTCTTAGCTTTCAGTTTTTTGCCTTCTTCTTACTACCCAGATCTCTTTCTGTGTCTGATGCGTGTGGGACCCTGTGCAGAAGGAGAATAAGGCCCTGCCTGTGTGGGGCTTGATTCGAGAAGAGAACCTCAGGTTTAGTATTGAGTTGGCCAAAAAGTTTGATCAATTTTAAGCAAGAGTAAAAGACTTATTTACCATTGTCACTGAGAACTTTACTGAAGAATATATTCACTCACCAAGTGAACTTTCTGGCCAACTCAATTCTGTCTACTGGTGAGCACACCTGGATGAGTTGGGGACCATCCTTATAGTTGTTCTGATTCCTCCGTGACAGCAGAGAGGGGATGGCTGCCCCCCGGAATTGTTAATACTTGGTTATTGAGTAAAATTGCTATCTTTGTGCCACTAGTGGTTTCTGAATGCATCTTACTAAGTAGAAAGTTGTATGCAACTTTCTTTAAATAAGGCAAATGCACTTTGTCTCCCAGGTGACCACAAGACATACAGTATATCCTGAATCATTTCCTTGTTCTGCAGTATCAAATGGTCCCCAAAGGCTTCATTGGGTTTCTCCCAGAGAGAGGTTTCCAGCCAGGATGCTGGGCCACCTGACTTACCTTAACCAGAGCTGCCCTCCTGTGTTTCTTTTGCATCCTGGGATTTTTCTTCATATTTTGTTCACAGCTGAGTGGATCAGCTGAGTCTTGTTTCATATGGTGAAAAAGTAGAAATCCTCTGCAGCTTATTTTATGTAACTTTGTAAATGAGGGGCACTGCAATGATGTGTCGCACAGTGTTCCAAGAAGATGAGTAGACTGGCTGTAGCTTAAGCAGTTGCCTAATTTGGGGAAGATGGGCCGCTGGTGATGGACGTGCCTATGGTATCCTCGGATTTAAGTGCTTTGCTTCTGGCTTAGGATTTTGATTGTGGCATACAAGGCATTAGAGCATCCCGGTCTTATGAGCTCCTTGTTTAGGTACATTTTCTGGGGGAATGTACTGAATTTTTGGTCCAGAACTTCCTCAGTTTGTGGGCAGGTGTTAAGGACTAGGCAGGTATATCTCTTGGTTCTTGTGCAGGATCATTTTCTTCAGGCCTTGTCCTAGTCAGACATGTGGTACTGTGGCAGTGGGCAGCAGAGACTTGACTCATGGCCCTTACCTACACAGGCGTGCCAGTGCCCGCCTCTGTGCCAACAAATTTCTTTCCCGGAATATCCTCCCTAGTGGATTTTTAAAAAATTTTTGCTTGTCTATGAGGCGTCTCTAACTTTCCATGTTGTATTAAGAGATTGTGCTGATCCTCCCACCAAATTCTGTATTTCTTACTCTCCTAAGTGCCCAATGGACTCCATCTTTAACACATGAGCACACGTTTCTTTCACGTCCTCAAACCTTACACAGTGCTCACTTCTGTTCTAGTTGAACTGAACTAGATTTGTCCACCCGAAATTCAGACCTCAGGATCATTTCCTTACAAACATCATAATTTAATACCAATTTACTTCTCTTGAGTAGTGTTTACCATTAGCTTCCTAGGTGGCACTAGTCGTAAAGAACCTGCCTGCCAGTGCAGGAGACGTAAGAGAATCAGGTTTGATTCCTGGATGGAAAGATCCCCTGGAGGAGGAAAAAGCAACCCACTCCAGTATTCTTGCCTGGAGAATCCCACGGACGGAGGAGCCTGGCAGGCTATACAGTTCATAGGGTAGCAAAGAGTCGGACACAATTAAAGTGCTTTAGCATGCATAACATGTATGTTTGTACGATTGGTTAGTATTATCAAATGAAAATCCATTTCTCTCAAAAATTTTTAATTATTTGTTTGAAATTAAACAAAGATGAATATTTTTGATGATAGAAGGTACAATTCACGAAGATATCATAAATGATGAGACAGCTTAACCACAACCTCTCCAATTCTTTATTGCTGTTTTAGGGCAAAATGGTGCAAAAGGGGACTTACACTGAGTTCCTGAAATGCGGGATAGATTTTGGTTCCCTTTTAAAGAAGGAGAATGAGGAGGCTGAACCATCTCCGGTTCCAGGAACTCCCACCCTGAGGAATCGCACCTTTTCCGAATCTTCGGTTTGGTCTCAACAGTCTTCCAGACCCTCCTTGAAAGAGGGCACTCCAGAGGGCCCAGAAGTGAGTTTCTCATCCTACGGCACGCCCGGGTCTGTCACTCTTAGTGGCCTCATGGACCTTCAGTCTGCTCTGTTTATGACATCTCTTTGTTCCAAAGAAGACACCAAATTTCCATGGCATTGTTCCATGAAACTGGTAGAATTAAAACAGCACGCGGGGAGCCAGCCTGATTCGGCTTCTCCTTTTTGGTGCAGGATGGAGCCAAGTCCTGGCTGTACTGCTATGACTTGCATGATGTATGTGGTGTTGACAGTGGAACTCTGGATGTTACGATAGTTAATTGTATGTGCTCTGGTGGACCCCGGCTTCCCTTATTCATCCAGATGGTTAATTTCCAGAATCCCTCACTCCTAGCCTGCTATGACTGCCATTAAATCAGCTGCTTTTGGTTTATGTTGAAATATTCTGACATTGCAGGATGGCATTGTTATGCTCTGTGACAGGACACCTCTGTCACAAGGTACAAAGCACTCGACACACTCAGAGACACTTAGGAATTTGTTCCCATCTTCCTTTCTTATTTTTCAGGATGTAGAACCATATGTTGTCATCTCGCATCTACAATAGGCAGCAAACCTTTGGCCGCTGTGACTGTGTAGTATATTCTAAATCTACCGACAGAAAAGGACAAGTGCACTAGGTCTCCTTTAAAATCATCTAGCAGTTTTCTCGGTATCCAGACTCTCCTTGTCCATACCCGGGATTCTGGATGATTCTGATGAGTATTCAGAGCAGTCCCTCAGCTTCCACACTCAGTAACCACTCTGTTGTCATTGAGGGGCAGAAATAAATAACATGGATGCTTATATATCATTTCGTGTATTATTTTGGAGAAAGCATCTGCATTTATGCTTTAACCAGGTATTTTGTAGATGTGCGATTAATCATGCTGTTTATTTAAGCAAAGGCACCTGAAAATGAGTAACGTTTTGCAGATGACATTTCCTTTTTTCTGATAGATTTCTAGAGTTGCCATGGCTGGGTAAATGCACGCATGGTTTGGCTCAGTGTTTTCCACATTCTTCTCTCTCTGTAGGATCTTGCTCTCCCACCAGCATATGAGTTGTGTCTGTTTCACCGCAGCTTTGCAGTGGAGGTTATTGTTGATTTAGGGTTCATTATTTAAGTTTTTGTATCTCTCTGCTTTTCCTTCTAAGACCGAGAATATACAAGTTACCCTAACTGAGGAGACGCGTTCGGAAGGAAAAGTTGGTTTTAAGGCTTATAAGAATTACTTCACAGCTGGTGCTCACTGGTTTATCATCATTTTCCTCATTCTAGTAAACCTTGCAGCTCAGGTAAGGAAGGATTTTTACTTTTATTTTTTCTATGGAAAAAAATTCTCTTGTTTATTTGATTAAACAAAAATAAAATAAGCTGTAAAGGGATAATTTTTACTTTGATTTGTGCCCTAAGGCTGATATTTTTAATACTATTTGTACTGTGTTTACCTTACTGTATTATTAGTATTTTTTAATATGTGAATTAAGAGATTTATTTCACATACTGGCTCATGAGGGTGTGGGATCTGTCTGAGTGAATCTGAAATCAGAAAGGCAGGCCTACACACTGGAACCTCAGGCAGTAGCTGAACCTGCTGTCTTGAGGCAGAATTTCTTCCTCCAAGAAGCCTCAGGTTTTGCTCTTAAGATCTTCGTCCAAGTGGACGAGGCCACTGCAGTGTTGCGGGTGACCTCCTGTAGGTTCTGATGATGCATGTGAACCTCACCCACAAAATACCTTCACAGCAACATCTGGACTAGTGTTTTGTTGAATCAGTTGAGACTGGTATGGCCAAACTGACACAGAAAACTGGCCACCACAGTACCTATCAAGTTTATCCTTTGAAAAATCCTGACATGTATATAAATGCTGTGTTTTGAAGTCCACTGGGATTTGCATTGAAAAGTGCAAAGTGAAATAAGTGAAGCTTGGTGGTGGTGTGTGTACATGACAGAGAGATTCTAGAAATAAACAATGTCTTTTAGAGACATTTAAACTGTAGCATGCCGTCCCCTGACCTGTGGTCATCTGGGGTGTGGGGCTTGGGCGCAGACCTGAACCGAAAGATTCCGTGTTTAGGAGCCTTTCTGTGCCCTATCCTCGTGAGTGGTGTGAGGCTCAGTGATGTCAGTGTGTGAGTGACTGTTGTTTCCTGCTCCAGGTTGCCTACGTCCTGCAGGATTGGTGGCTTTCGTACTGGTGAGTGATTCCTGATCTGACCCAAAGGGCTGTGAAATCTACTCGAGCCCTGCTTTTCCACAGAGTCGGCGGGGGAGGAAGGGGCCTGTTCAGCCTCCTCTTCTGACTCTCACATCGTTTCCCTGAAGAAAAAAGTAAAGATCTTGCTGGTGGTGTGTGAGCCTCCCCTGATCCTTAGCAGCTTCCTCACAGACAGTTGAGAGAGCTGAAAGTTGGCAATTCAAATTGTAATTTTTTTACGGTAGAGAATCACAGGGCCGTGTGAGCTGGGAAACACTTTGCAGCATAAATCACGTCTCCTAAATCAAGGATAATTTTTTTTTTTTGTATTTACCTAATTGTATCTATCGTGTAATCTTTTTTTTCTTCCCTGTTCCCTAGGGCCAATCAACAGAGTGCCCTGAATGTCACTGTTAATGGACAAGGAAATGTAACTGAGAAGCTCGATCTGAACTGGTACTTAGGAATTTACTCAGGTAAAGTTGAGTCATCTGGTCTATTATCCGCGAGTCTGAGTCGCTTACAGTGAGCCCGTGTGAGCAACTAGGGCTTCCAGGAGTAATTCAGTAGTATTTTAACAGATTAAGTTTCTGAGCCAGCCGTATTTATTCTGTGAATTAATTAGAATAATTACCTTAAAAATCTGCTAGAAGAAAAGGGTTGAATGAAGACTCTTAATTTTCTCTGTACTGGATTTTGGAAGTTAAACCAGCATCACATATTGAGAAAATCAGCCACTGGAAATATGTGACTATTGTCTATTCTAATAGGTTGCTTTAGCTAAATCTTATATCATTTTATGGATGTGTGAGGGGATTAGAAACAGATCCCCACCTTATGGCTCAGATTGTTCCAATTCTTTCTGAATGAAACTTGGCTTTTATTGACCTTGGTTGAAATCCTCTGGCAGCCAGGGTCCCAAATAAAGGCATTACTGCCTCGCAGGTGTGCAAACTCTCCTTCGCCACACTGCTCATCTCTTGGGCTTTACTAATTACTTAAGGCAGAAGCTCAGCAGGGAGAAATCCAGTGTCTGGGCATTAGGGTTCCTTCTCCTTCTTTCCTGAGATCACAGTGTTATTATGTCCATAACTGTGCGATTAATTTAACATCTGGCTTGCCTACTAGTATCAACACAGCTCTTTGTTTTCACACCAGTGCCTAGAATATATATGTGGCATTGCATACTTTTAAAAGGAAATCCTCATCTAAAATGTTAAATATCACACAGGAAATATACACGCTTTTCTGCAAAGACAGAGTGAGTTATCTTTGAAAGAACCCACTCATTGAAATTTTCTATGTATTTTGTTGATGTCTTCCTAAGAACTCTAAATCCATTAGCTATTTACCTTCTGAATTGGTGGACTATGGGGGCTTGAAGGAGGAAGAGGGGGTCGGTTTATGTTATATACTCATATAGGATGGTGGGCTAAGGCAAAATGCCTGTTGATGGAGCCCAGAAATTTGAATAGCTTTCAGAATTTAAATAGTGAAATTTAAATTTCAGAATTTGTGTCTCATCAGAGGGAATAAAGTACTTAATGGAATATTTATTACAGAAGTTATCTCCCCCTCTGTTTAGCATTGTGAGTTGAAAAGATGTTGGGAGGTTATTCTCATTTTTATATGCATAGTGGTACTCATTTCTATCATTAGCAAAATGTAATTTAAATGATGTGTTCATTTATATTTATAATTTGTATTTTCCTACATTTCAGTTAGATTTTTTTGCTTGCAAATTAATGTGGTATTTTTATACTCTTTAAAGCTACTTGGGTTTGTCTATAAGGCCATGATAGTAAATCATTTCTTCTGTTTCATGTTGATTACCATGCCGATACCAAAGCCTTTCACCATTTTAGATTATGAGATGTTGTAATTATTAAGAATTGAAATGTGAAAAAGAGAAGACTAACAACTTTTAAAAATTCTTCTGAGTTTTACTGAAACTTATAATTGAATTAGGAAATACTGGAATGAAATTTTATTTTGCACTTCATTTCTTTCCCCCTCATGAAGTTTATATTTAGTGAGAGGAAAACAATGTTTCCTGTTTTCTTCTTTTTAAAATGTATGTCAAGAATGAGTCAAAATCTTCTAGAATCCAGATACTTGGTGGACTAAGGATATAATATCTTTGTAAACTGCTTGTCATGGCTTAGCCTTCTTGAATCAAAGGCAGAGATCTTGGCCTTAATGATTGATGTTTCTTTATTTCAGGGTTAACTGCATCCACTGTCCTGTTTGGCATCGCCAGATCTCTGTTGGTATTCTTTGTCCTCGTCAGTTCTTCACAAACTTTGCACAACCAAATGTTTGAGTCCATTTTGAGAGCTCCGGTATTGTTCTTCGATAGAAATCCAATAGGTAGGTCAGACACCAGATTTTTCAGTAAGTGTGTGTGGTTATCTTACTTAATTAACGCCTGATTCCTTTTTTTAAAATTTAACACCAAAAACATTTTGTATTGGGATATAGCCAATTAACAATGTTGTGATGATTGCAGGTGAATAGTGAAGGAACTTGTAAATATGTCTTGTTATTATACTTAATGCTTGATTACTTAAAAAAAAATTTTTTTTTAACATCAAAAACATTTTGTATTGGGGTATAGCCAGTTAACGGAGAAGGCAAGTAAAGTACTCCAGTACTCTTGCCTGGAAAATCCCATGGATGGAGGAGCCTGGTAAGCTGCAGTCCATGGGGTCGCTAAGTCAGTCATGACTGAGCGACTTCACTTTCACCTTTCGCTTTCATGCATTGGAGAAGGAAATGGCAACCCACTCCAGTGTTCTTGTGTGGAGAATCCCGGGGATGGGGGAGCCTGGTGGGCTGCCGTCTAGGAGTTGAACAGAGTCGGACACGACTGAAGTGACTTAGCAAGAGCCAATTAACAGTGCTGTGATAATTTCAGGTGAACAGTGAAGGAAGTTAGCTACACATACACATGTATCCATTCCCTGCCGAATGCCTGATTACTTTTGACATTTGAATTGCTTGGAAAAAAATCTCTGTGCATATCAATCCATTTTGTACAAAAAACTTTACTGATATTTTTCTTCCACCAGGGTATATCTGAATATAAGGGCATATAAACTTCTATTCCAATTTTGTTTGAGTGTAGAAATATATAAATGTATGCTCACTTTGCAGAATGATTTAAGAGCTAAGTTGTGTGGCAAATTAACCTCTACTTAGCAAGAGCCAATTAACAGTGCTGTGATAATTTCAGGTGAACAGTGAAGGAAGTTAGCTACACATACACATGTATCCATTCCCTGCCGAATGCCTGATTACTTTTGACATTTGAATTGCTTGGAAAAAAATCTCTGTGCATATCAATCCATTTTGTACAAAAAACTTTACTGATATTTTTCTTCCACCAGGGTATATCTGAATATAAGGGCATATAAACTTCTATTCCAATTTTGTTTGAGTGTAGAAATATATAAATGTATGCTCACTTTGCAGAATGATTTAAGAGCTAAGTTGTGTGGCAAATTAACCTCTCTAATTGACTAGACTTGTGCTGAGGCCCGGTGTGACTTTGTTTTTGCAGGTGATGGTTGACAGGACTTGTTGAGGCAGGGAGGTGGGCTACAGAAAGGACAGAAGTAGCCTTGGCCTGGCCATCAGCTAGCCGTGGGACCAAGGCCAAAGCAAGGTATATCTACTGGGCAGGCAGATCTCAAGCCAGGATGTTGTCTGTCTTGGTTTTGAAGTATGGTCTTGGACCCAACTGCCTGGGTTCAATCCTGGTGCTAGTTACTAATGGTCAAATTTTAATTAATACTTAACGTGTTGGTTACTCCCTGTGTCAGTTTTATCTGGAAAAGGGTGTGCTAGTCCCACCCTTGCCAGAATGTCGATACTGTTAGAATTGTGCAGGTGAGTACATTCACAGCGTTTAGATCAAAGTCAGGGCCTTAAGATTCTTTGAGACAGTGACCACATGCTATGTGGGCACTTGGTCTCCTGCGAAATGGGAATCACTGCTGCCCTTCCTGTATCACTGTGTGAGGATTAAATGAGGCTGTTGGTGCAGGATCTTATGTAGATTTATCCAGCACACGTTTCATCCAAGCACTGGGTGGGTCACAGGATGGTAAGCTGCAGAGGCCCGTACAGATCTCATCTTAACTATAAAGCTGTGGAGACAAAGTAACTGGAGGCGTCCGTGCTGTTACGGTTGAGGTGTTGCTCCACTTTTCAGATAATGTGAAAATTACAGGCATAATGTTGGAAGCATCAACAACCCCTGTAGGCTTCTCCAGGTGCTGGTTAATTAATTATTTAGGGATTTGGGCCCAAGCGTAAATCTTCAGATCACTCATCTTACTGCAGCTGGCACACTAGGGTGTATCTTTCCTCCCTGTCCTGTGACCATTAACAGGGCCTGATTCCTTCAAGAAAATAGAAGCCGAAATAGTACTCCAAAGACAGGCCTGCCTTGTCCAAAAGGTTTAGGAGTCACGATTTATTTGTTCACTCTTTTGTTAGTAGAGTAAAACTTTTTTTAATGAAAAATTTTAAGTGATGAATTTTAAATGTCTGTGTGAATAAAAATTTTTTGTACTTTTTATACTTGTTTTATCTTGCTCTTCTTTGGAAAAACAAGTAATGTGTAAGCATTATGCCTCATAGTTAAGATTATTGATTATGTGTACCCTAATAGTTCTAATATTTTTTTCTACAGTAGAGAGACTGACTTGCTCAACTTTTTGCTTCTGTTTTGATTTTTTTTTTTTTTTTTTGGCCATGTGGGATCTTGGCTCCTTGATCAGGGATCAAACCTACAACCCTTGTGTTGGGAGAAGTTTCAACCGCTGGACTGTCAGGAAGTCCCTCAAGTTCTAAGTTACCTTAAATATCTGGGTTTAATTCAACAAAGTCCAGCATAAAATTGTGGGTGATTTGATTTCCAGAGTCTGTTTCCCCTGCAGCATGTAGTGATCATGAAGTGTGTCTCTGTCCAGGATATCCTAGGGGGTCCGTACATTGCCTATGATTTCATGATCCTGACAGCCTACTAGAGTTATAAAAGTGATGAAAGGAAGGAGTTTGGGCTTGGGATGGTGACGTTGGAAACTCAGAGAGAGGCCGATCGGCTCTGCGCCTTCCCCAGTCTGCCTGAATTTGCACTCATCTCACCAGAGCTCCCTTGTTTCTACTTGTCTCCAAGCCCACTTATGCCAGTGGGTTGTCAGTGACCCTGTACTGGATGGTGACAAGGCCCTGCACACTCATTCATTGGTGGGCCCACTCTAAATGTTCTGTTTCCATTCTGATGCTTCATCCCAGATCTTCATGAAGTTTGTTAGACACTAGGGGAGTGACTGGTTGTAACTGCACTGGTTGTGCTAAGAACCAGGGTTCCATGGGAAGTTGCTGAAAACACCAGCTCCTCCACCAGATCCGCAAGTTCCCTTACTTTCCTTGTATTTATTGTATTCTATGATGGAAGGAAGTGTCAGCCTAGAAAATGCCTGGTTTCTCTGCCTACAGTTTAACATTCCAGCAGTGCTCCTGTGGCTACTCTGTTTTGAAACTATATTTTGATGCATGTGCTTTACTTTTGTTCATATAATGTGATGCTTCATTGTATACTGTTTTATTATCTGTGTGTGGCCTTAGAATGTCAAAACTAGGTTTCATTTTTTCCTTTTCTCTTCCTTTTCCCTCCCATTATCTCACCCATCTCTCTGTTTCACTTTCTTCCTTTGACGTATTTTGGTAATGGTGTATATGAGTGCTAAGTCGCTTCCGTCTGTCCAAGTCTGTGCACCCTATGATTTGTAACCCGCCAGGCTCCCATGTCCACGGGATTCTCCAGGCAGGAATACGGGAGTTGGTTGTCATACTCTCTTCTCCAGGGGATTCCCCTGACCCAGGGATCGAACCTACTTCTTCTAAGTCTTCTGGTACCACCTGGGACATCCTTCAGTAATGGTATTATACGTTGACTTATTTAGTTCTTAAATTTTTTTAAAAACTAATTTTATTTACTTAGTTATTTTTGGCTGTGCTGGGTTTTTGTTACTGCTTCTGGGCTTTCTCTGTTTGCAGCTTGTGGGGGCTCCTCTTCGTTGTGTTGCACAGGCTTCTTTTTGCAGTGGCTTCTGTTGTTGTGGAGCACAAACTATTAAGCCCAGGGCTTGGTTGCCTCGAGGCATGCGGGATCTTCCTGGACCAGGGATCAAACCAGTGTCCTCTGCATTGCAAGGCAGACTCTTAACCTCTGGACAACCAAGGAAACCTCATTAAGTTTTTTTTGAGATCATATTTTTCATGAATGAATTACATTTATTTATTTTTAATGTGTACTTATTTATAAATTTTTTTTTGCTGCACCACGTGGCATGTGGGATCTTAGTTCCCTGATCAGGCACTGAAGCCACACCCCCCCTGCATAGTACGGGGGATTCTTAACCACTTGACCACCAGGGAAGTCCCACTTCCTATGTGTGTTTATTAAAGAGCTACAAGTTTTCAGGAGCCAGAGCAGACATTTCTTGCATGTTTCGATTGCAGCTGGGTTTGAATAGTAGTACCTTTTGGGCATGTGGGCCGCGGTCCTGTGCTATTTGTCATGTCCACAGCTTCCTAGCCAACCTTTGTCTTCTGTCTCTGAAGTCGACTTCCACTTGCATCAGATCTTCATACTCACAAATCACATAACACAAATCACAGGTCAACAGGAAGTAATTTAGAAATTCAGAGATGATTTCTGTTAAAAACCCAGATTTTGTTTCCCTTGTGAGGACGAAATTTGTTTTATTTTCTACATCTGGCACAAGAGGGCAGCAGATCTACATTATTTCCGGGATATACTGTAAGGGGCACCTTACTGCAAAATCCGGTTGTTTTTTTACTAAAGCTTTCTTGGAAATTCTGTTTTTATGGCCTGAGGCTCTGTATTCTGTAGTGTTACAGTTTTTAAAAGCATTGTTGAGGTTCATTAAGTCTGAAACATTAAACTCTTTTCCCGTCCTGAAATAACTAGCAATTCAAAGATGGTATTTGGATTTCTTAATTTATATGGTTTACCCTAGTAAGTGAAATAGGCCACTGCTGACATGTTTACTGGATTTTATTTTCATTCCTAAGGAGTAGAATATAATCAGTTGTAGGACCTGAGTCAAACATGAGCTTTGGAAGATACTATGATCAAGCACTTTTTATCTACAAAGTCAGAGTTAGCAGAAACATTTTATCTTTATCAAGTGTCTAAATTTTCACCCTTTGATTAGGAGACAAGATGAGAAGATAGTTGTCCTGTTCCTTTCTGCCTAATTATTATGGCAAAATACTTGGCTTAGAGCTTTGCGTGTAATGGATTCCAGATAAATAGTTGTTGATTTCCTTTGTATTGGCTAATTTGGCTTTAAGACACTGAGCCATGTTGTCGGTAGATGTTGTCTATCTTCTCTTGAGGAAAATGCAGTCAGTTGGGTTGTGGCTAGTATGTTTATTTCACACGACTAACTTTTGTGCTCTGTGTGTGTGTGTGTGAGTTATTTATAGTGTTTAAGAAGTACAAATTTATATCTTTTTTTTAAAATAGATCAAGTTAAGTTAGAGTTAATGCACTGTAAAAAATTCACTAATTTCTTTTGTTATTTGTATTCTTCTGGTAGTACTATGGTTTTGGAGTACTTAGAACAGAGAAGGCAATGGCAACCCACTCCAGTACTCTTGCCTGGAAATGGACAGAGGAGCCTGTTAGGCTGCAGTCCATGGGGTTGCTAAGAGTCAGGCACGATTGAGCATGAAACATTTTATCTTTATCAAGTGTCTAAATTTTCACCCTTTGATTAGGAGACAAGATGAGAAGATAGTTGTCCTGTTCCTTTCTGCCTAATTATTATGGCAAAATACTTGGCTTAGAGCTTTGCGTGTAATGGATTCCAGATAAATAGTTGTTGATTTCCTTTGTATTGGCTAATTTGGCTTTAAGACACTGAGCCATGTTGTCGGTAGATGTTGTCTATCTTCTCTTGAGGAAAATGCAGTCAGTTGGGTTGTGGCTAGTATGTTTATTTCACACGACTAACTTTTGTGCTCTGTGTGTGTGTGTGTGAGTTATTTATAGTGTTTAAGAAGTACAAATTTATATCTTTTTTTTAAAATAGATCAAGTTAAGTTAGAGTTAATGCACTGTAAAAAATTCACTAATTTCTTTTGTTATTTGTATTCTTCTGGTAGTACTATGGTTTTGGAGTACTTAGAACAGAGAAGGCAATGGCAACCCACTCCAGTACTCTTGCCTGGAAATGGACAGAGGAGCCTGTTAGGCTGCAGTCCATGGGGTTGCTAAGAGTCAGGCACGATTGAGCAACTTCACTTTCACTTTTTACTTTCATCCATTGGAGAAGGAAATGGCAACCCACTCCAGTGTTCTTGCCTGGAGAATCCCAGGGACAGAGGAGCCTGGTGGGCTGCTGTCTATGGGGTTGCACAGAGTCAGACACGACTGAAGCGACTTAGAAGCTGTACTTAACAGCAGTACTGCTGTTTAAGAGAAGACATATTCTTTTATCTTCCATAATGAAAAATCTGGAATTGCCCTAAGTATTAATATTTCCTACTTGACTGCGTGGGAGATGAGGCTCTGTAAATTTCACCCATGTAAAATACCAAGAATGAGGAATTGAGTTTGGGGAAAGGAGGAGGAGGGATAGTCGGGGTTTGAACGATTGCTGTTTCTTAAATCTGGAAAGGGACTCATTAGCCTCCACTTCAAGTTGCTGATGAACTCATGAAGTAGTGGAAAGTAAATGGAAAGCGACGTGCTGAGCTTTTTGTACTATTGAGAATAACCATCTTGCTATAGCATTTATAAACTCAGTTGTCAACGGACTGCTGCCTTGCTAGGAAAAAGAGTCTTTGGTAGAAAAGAATAATTGTAGGGATCCATGTCTGTTTATTCAGTGCAAATGACCACTGAGGTTTGTGCTAAATGCATATTCTTAACAAGGATAATATTTCAGCACTGTCAAAATTACCTTGACGATAATAGGCCTGTTAAATTATAGCTCTATAAGTTAGGCGGTAAGATGGCTCTGCTTAGCGCACATTAGTCTATGCCTGTTCGCACAAGTGATTCTGCTGAGCAGGTAGCGTGTTAGAACAAGAAATACTGGTCCTAAAACCTCTGATTTATGGTAGGTGTTGTTTTGACACAACATCATTCAGACGATTTACAAGGCAAGGCTTCGTGTTAAAATATTTCACCAGTGTCATCATTCGTCACGACATAAATATTCCATAGTGATGCTGGAAAATTGGTAATACACCCATTCATGCCAAATCACTCGCTATGTTTCCTTTCAAGTGAGATCTGTTGTGGATATGGTTTAAAGAAACTACGAGTTTTCTTCCTTGAGAGCAGATGAGCTGTAGAAATTGAGAATAAGAATAATAACTTTCTGACAGCTTTCATGGACTCAACTTGCCTAGGTTGCTTTGAATTCTGGCTTCAGTCCTTCAGCTCCCCTCTCCCTCTCTTTTTCTTTCCTCTCTTTGCTTAATACACATAGCAAAGAACATATTTCTATGTACATTAGTTACAGAGGCTTTCTGTCTTCAAAGGAGGAGGTTAGTCATCATCTGAAAAGCTTTGTTGCAAAATAAAAACACACATTTCCCCTCTCATTTTTCCTTGTTATTTTTTAACAAATGTGAGTGCTATAAAGGGAATAACACAAAAGATCGCATCAATCATAGTGAATCTCAATGACCACATAGGTTTGAATGAAATAGCTAATAGTCTGAAGTAGGTGTGGTAATTAAATCCTGTTGGCTTGTGACATATTAAAAATAGGTTTTTTCCCATAACAATGGCTATATGTACTTAAACTCTTATCAGGGTGATACTAAGTCATATTTTATGGGAGTTGCTGTGTTACTGCTAATAGTATCATAAAAGCCTTTGTTAGGAGTTTAAATAGTTACATAGTTACATATATTTGATTGCTATTGTTATTTTGTCAGTAATCTTTATAAAGGTAATTGTTATACTGCTTGTCTACTCCTGGTAAATACTGCACCATTTTGGTGTACATTTTTAATCTGTTAGTGTTCTGGTTACTCATTCATTTTTTTGTCTGTAATAATCATACATGGAAATATTCATAACTTAGTAACAGAGAAAGCACTGTAGTTCTCTAATAAAACGTTAAAAAAAATAAGATGTGAGAAGCTCATACTGTGTTCAGAGTGCTAGTCCTAATTGTTGTTGTTTATTCACTAAGTGCTGGCTGACTCTTTGCAACCCCATGGACTGTAGCCCTCTGTCCATGGCATTCTCCAGGCAAGAAGACTGGGGTGTGAAGCCGTTTCCCCTTCTAGGGGATCTTCCTGACCTAGGGATTGAACCCTCATCTCCTCCACCACAGGTCGTTTTTTTTTTTAACCACTGCACCACCTCCGAGGATAAGGAGGATGACATTTTATTTGATCGCACTAATAGTCCTAATATTATAGTATACATAGATTGTATGTATGCATACATACTTCATTTTACTATCTGTATTGTCTCAGCCTTCAGCTGAATCAGAGCCAGGCAATGTATGGCCTCAGGACTTCGCTGTAATATTCCAGTTTCTGGCATAAGTGCCCTCAGTTATTTGCCATTACCTTACGGGATGTGCGAATTAATAGTACAGTTATCCCTTGACATCTCTGGTGGTTGGTTCCACACCCTTATGGATATCAAAGTCTGAAAATGCCCAGAGTCCCTCATATAACCTGTGTACATCCACCTGTGTCCTTCAAATCACTTCTAGATTAGTCATACTTTATATAAGCAAATTCAAGTTTTCCTTTCAGGAATATTTTTTCCAAATATTTTTGACTAGTGGTTGGTTGAATTCAAGAAACCATGGGTAGGAAGTATAATTCAAATAGTGCTGTCTATTGCCACCCCCCCACATCACACACACACAATTACTTCAACCTTTTAGCTGTTTGTAACAAAATACCTCAAAGTAGCCTTATGACAGAGTTTATCTTTTCAGTACATCATTTCAAGAAACATTGGCATAATTCTTCGAGGTCAGAGTCAACATCAATAAACGTTGAGAAGCATATCAAATTTGTGTTATTGAAAATTCTGAGTGGTTCTGCTTCACTGCCAAAATCCTTGCCCTCATAGATATAAGATTGATATGTGGCACCTTAAGGCAAAGTTTGTTTTTCGTTTTCTGCTTTGTAAAAAAATCATTTACTGATCTGTTTCTTTCTGGCCGTGCTGGGTCTTCATTGCTGCTCGGGCTTTTCTCTAGTTGAGGATCATGGGCTTCTCCTTGTGGTGGCTTCTCTTGTTGCAGAGCTCGCACTGAGGTTGCATGGGCTCGAGGTGTGGCTCCAGGGCTGAAGAGCCCAAGCTCAGTGGTTGGGCCACACCCATCAGGTTTCTTGCTCTGACTTAGCTCCTCTGAGCTCTGTGGGATCTTCCCAGATCAGGGATCGAACCTGTGTTGTGCAGGAAACATTTTCCTGCTTTACCATTCAGCAACCACGGAATCCCTGCTTTTCATTTTCTAACTGAAGACTTCATGTTCTGTTACCATTTCTTCCCTGCTCCCCACCCCTCTCGCCTTTAGTGTTTAACCATTATTATTATTTGTCATCAAGAAAATGGAAAAAATCCAAACATTAATAACATTGAGCCAGTGATGCTTATTTCATAGTTGTATTTTCAATCTCATTTTTGTAATGCTTATCACAATTACAAGTATAGTATTATTTAGGTGACTATGTATTGACTGTCTCCTGTCTTAGCCTTGTGCGCTGTGCCCTCTTGAGTATATGGTGTTTCTGGGAAAGCCTCCTCTTCCAGGATTGGGCAACTTGAGCTGCTTAGTAAGTATTTGGTGAGTGGACAGAAGAAAAAGGGTTCAGGAATGTGTTTGAATGTCTCCATGCTGTAATCTCAAGGAACAGTGGAACTTCACAGTCTTACAAGTGAATTAGAGCTATTTTTTACTTCATACTTTTATTTACATTAAATTGAATTTTTATAGTTTATCTTCAAAGGTTGAGTTTGTAATATATTTTTACATGGTGGACTTTGTTATTTGGTGGCATAAAGAATATACCTTGTTTCTTTGGAAAGTGCAGTTCATGAAACCAGACTATGCAAGTTTCCAAGTTTCCCTAATGCCAGTCAGTCATGGAAATGAAGCTGTCTAACACTTAATATGCTTGCTGGTGCTTTAAAAATGAATCTTGGCACTAATATGGGTTAACTATTTGATGCTTGGTAGTTTTTACCTTATAAATTACAGTCCCTTAAGAAGTAAAGAGAAAGAATTCATCCATTATAAAAAAAAAATCAGTAAGCATTGTTACACTGTTACTAGATAGGAAGCGGAGATGTCTAGATGTCCCAGTTTTGCTTGGAACATAGCTTTGCAAGACCTGGGCCAGTCACTTAACTTTTCACTGGGGCTTTTTCACCCATCAAGCATTTATTGCCCATTTGCTGGTTATCAGTTGTGGTCCCAGACACTGAAGAAAAAGTACTGTCTTCTAGGCCTTTCTCTCATTTAAATAATTGTTGACAGTGAAGTGTTGTTGTCTTTATTCCATAAAGAAAAGATTCAGATTCAGAGTTCAATACAACTGTAGGTTGGAGCTCAATCCACATATAAACAAAATATTGATGCTTCCATGCATAGCTGTATATGATATGGTAATCACATAAGTGGTTACCCTTGATTTCATAAAACTTCCAAAAACTGTTTTCCTGGAACTTTAAACAAGCATTGTTTTCAAAAGGAAATCGCACCATTGGGAATGTGAGGAAGTTTACGAAATAAAAGTAAGTGATTCTTTATTTAAGGTGACTCACTTACTAACTCACAGCAGACTCAACCTGGCTTCTAACAAGACTCTCTGCCAATATGGAAATGATTCTAAAGGGACTGCTTGGGTGGTATGCACATCTCTGAAAGTGTTTTAGGGAAAAAAGAGGGAATCCAGCATTTCCGGTGTTGCCTTTTCTGAATATGTACTCATAGCTCTCTTTGGGCTTTTTACAACTGTGTTACAAATGCTTTGACAGTAGGCGGAACATAAGCAATGATATTTTCTCCATAAGTAATGTTTTTTATGAAATCCGCTATGATCTGTTTGTTGAGTGTTCTTTTCCTTCTTGGTAGACAGGATAATTCTGTTTAAAATTTCCCCCTCATTTAGATAGAAAGTCTCTCTGACAAGCTTCAAAGTACACATTGAGTGGAAGTTTATTAAAATACTGTGGTTAAATGGAAAGCTATCATAGAATTAAGTTCTCTGTTCTGGAAATACTTTCCTTTCATTTTTGCAAGTGCATTTTAATAGATTGTATCACACAGGGAAATGTTTCAATCTCTTGAACACCTGGAAAGTCTATTTTAGACTTGTTATGTGTTTAAGAGCCTTTATCCCTGATGTTACTCCAAACACAGTCATGCTTCTGCTGATGGGAAAGTCCTGCCTCCAGGTCTGCTGTTGGGAGAGAGCAGGGCTACAGAGTGGTGTGCTGATAACACTCAGTGAAAACCAGAGGGTCTGCCCTGGGTGATTTTCAGCCTCAGTTGGTTTGCAGGATGTTTAAGTCAATAATTAGTTAAGGATTCCTCTCTGAACTTCAAGTGGATATTTCAGTGAAGTGTTCTTTGGACTCAGTGCCTGATCTTATTCCTTACTCTGTGTGAGGCATAAAATGAAAATGTATAGAGATTTTTAAGGGTGTGGTAAAAGAAAAACAGAGCATCCCTGTCTTTTGGTTCTACACAAAGATATTTGAACAGTGTGTGTGGATTTGTCCTTAAATATGTTTTTGTACATGAATAATTCCATCCATCTAGGTCAGCAATGTTGCATGGAAGTGTAGTCAAGATCATGGAATAATTTTTTTTTTCATTAGCTTCAAACAGTTGGTTTCCTCTATGCATTATTTTTTAGAATTTTTTTCCCTTTTTTGTCATAGTGATCTGGGCTTATAAAATTTATTTCCTGTGGTAGAACTATAAATCTATTAATCTTCCTTTTTGGAGAATAAAGTGGCAATAACATCTTAAAATTATATCTCATGCTAATATAAATCTTCACTCTATTTTCCTTTTTACTTAGCATAAAAATGAAAAAGTTGTCAAATATGGCTTAATGAGTTTCACCAATGGGTTATCCTGTAGACAGACGTATTTCTTATTGGTGCCAACTTTGAAATGTTAGTCTTGACATAATCCTGTAAATAGAAGGGAAACAAACACATAATTCAAGATGATGAGTAATCAGTATTGCTAGAAAATTGTTCTTCCTTGACTTCAAGAATAAATAAACAGTTGTTGACAGAAATGGCTGTGGTAGTGGAATGCAGCACCTGTGTAATCCGGACAGGCAGTGGTCTATCAGAGAAGCTGCTGTTTGGGTTTTTTTTCTTAAATTGTCAAGTCTTTAGGTAAGTAGATTTCACTCATACATTCAGTTCAGTTGAGTCGCATCCGACTCTTTGTGACCCCATGAATTGCAGCACGCGAGGTCTCCCTGTCCATCCCCAACTCCCGGAGTTACTCAGACCCACCACCTTCATTGACTCTGTGATGCCATCCAGCCATCTCATCCTCTGTTGTCCCCTTTTCCTCCCACCCGCAATCCCTCCCAGCACCAGAGCCTTTTCCAATAAGTCAACTATTCACATGAGGTGGCCAAAGTACTGGAGTTTCAGCTTTAGCATCATTCCTTCCAAAGAACAACCAGGGCTGATCTCCTTTAGGACAGACTGGTTGGATCTCCTTGCAGTCCAAGGGACTCTCAAGAGTCTTCTCCAGCACCACAGTTCAAAAGCATCAATTCTCTGCTGCTCAGCTTTCTTCACAGTCCAACCCTCACATCCATACATGATCACTGGAAAAAACATAGCCTTGAGTAGATGGACCTTTTTTGGCAAAGGAATGTCTCTGCTTTTGAGTATGCTATGTAGGTTGGTCATAACTTTCCTTCCAAGGAGTGTAAGCGTCTTCTAATTTCATTGCTGCAGTCACCATTAGGGAGTTCTAAAATTTGAATGATGGTGGTTTAATACCCCTTGATATCTAATTTTCTAACCATTCAAGTCTCCTTTACTAGTTAATCTCCTATACTAGCCTTCACATGTATCTTTTGCTTGGTTAGTAACCAAGTCGCTAACTAACCTAAGGTTAGGGTTTGAAATTTTGGGTGACACAGTGAGTACCTTATAGGTTTTAGATAAACATTGAATATTCTTTTTTTAAAAAATATATAGGTCTTCTTTCAGAGAAGGCAGCGGTTATCCCACTCCAGTACTCTTGGCCTGCAAAATCCCATGGACGGAACAGCCTGGTGGATTGCAATTCATGGGGTCGCTAAAGAGTCAGACACGACTGAGCAACTTAATTTCACTTTCACTTTTCACATTCATGCATTGGAGAAGGAAATGGTAACCCACTCCAGTGTTCTTGCCTGGAGAATCCCAGGGACGGCAGAGCCTAGTGGCTGCCATCTATGGGATCACTCAGAGTTGGACACAACTGAAGCGACTTAGCAGCCCCAGCAGCAGCAGGTCATCTTTTCTCTCCCTGCTAATTCTTATGTCCATTTTTCATTTGCTGTAAGATGAGAGAACTGTGTCATCAGTGGAAAATTTAAAGGTCTTAATCGACAAGGAGTTGGGATGTACATGGAGATGTTAGAACAGAGCTTTCAGAGAGCTATGCCAGTCATTTAGCTGGCACAGTCAAGTTCCTTTGGATTGGACCATAATTGTAGCATTGATGTAAGTGTGTGTGTGTGTGTGTGTGTGTGTGTGTGTGTGTGTGTGTGAGTGAGAGAGACAGAGAGAGAGAGATGTAAAATTTAAGATTTGATAAATAATCAGTGAATACAGTGATCTTGGACATACCAGCACCACACTGAGCTGTTTTGACCACTATACTTTGGGTCCCAAGGTGCCCAATGGTAAAGAGAACAGACTTTGGAACCAACCAGTCTGAATGAATGTGAATCCAGCCTGACCACAAACAGACCTTTGTCCAGTGATTTAATGTTTTTTGTTATATACTGGGGCTGATTGTATAATAGTAGTCACAAGGTTTTTTCATATGTGTGAGAATTAAGAGACTTAGTATGTGTAGAGCATTCTTTTCATAGGAATGAACCATAGGAGTAAGTCATGGAAGTTTGTGATCTTCCTTTTTGTCTTTTTCTTCCTCTTACAAAATCCAAGGGAATATATTAATTCTGATAAAATGATGGGATAGGATGTGTGTATCTTCCCAGATACAAGGAAAAATATATAAATGATCAAACTAACAACCTGCAAAATCAATCAATAGCATATTTTTTTTTGTTTGTTTGTTAGCTTGTTTTGTTTTTGTTTTCATAGGGCCTAAGTTTCATTTCTGAGTTCATTTTAATTTGGCTTCACAGCGGGAGCTGAGTTTACATAAAAATGCCAACCATCTGGATTTTTGTGTTTGTTTGAAAATGATATGGCTGAAGTTTATTACAGAAGTCTATTGTGTAATTAGAAATACAGTTTGAAGTTTTATAAAATAAGTTCTGTTTAAATGGAACAGTGTAATTCTTCCAGGGAATAGCTATACTTCTTAGGAGCAGCAGGAGCTTGCTTTTTATTTATTTTAAGAAAATGCAGTAACTGGTCAAAATGTATTCACCTTTTTCAAAAAGCATGAAAAATGACAAATTTCACATGTGAAAGTTAAAGTTGACCTAAGGCAGTTGTAGATTGTCAGGCCTTCAAATTTTATTCATGGGATGTTTTTAGAGACATTTCGTGGTGTGTTCACTCCAGTTAATTCCAGGCAGTCTTCCTGCATTTCTATCAGATGGACATTTTGATACTTCACAACTTCTTCTTGCACAAAATAATGATGCAAGTAGCTTGGGATGCAAATGAGAAGTGCCTGTTAGATCTTTAAAAATGTAGAATATATTTTTAATGCAGATAAAGGTATAACAAATGTAATAGAACAAACACAACTTTCTTATAAATGGGCTTCCCTTGTGGCTCAGCTGGTAAGAAAATCAGCCTGCAATGCGGTTAGATCCCTGGGTTGGGAAGATCCTCTGGTGAAGGAAAAGGCTGCCCATTCCAGTATCCTGGCCTGGAGTATTCCATGGACTGTATAGTCCATGGTGTCACAAAGACTCGGACACAACTGAGCGACTTTCACTTTCAGTTCTTATAAATACTTCCCAGTTATTGTTAATAAACTAACCATGTAAATACCACAAATTACTGGCTGGGTATAGTGGCATTGAAGTAGTTGAAGAAATAGCATAGTTTTGAGTGGAGAGACCTTAGTAAAGACAGTGTACTTGCTTACGCCTGGATGCCAGGTAGCTGTAAGCACCTACCTTTCCTGAGTCTTGGCATTCAGCCTCAGTCACGTCTGAGAGGATTTGCAGCTCTGAAATTCAACTGTTCTTTCATCCTGCAGAATTTGCTAAGAAATAATTCCATGAAAAAGAAAAGCAAAAGTAAGTTGTAAGAAGTTCAGATTCTTTGTGATACACTGCCTCATGTTTCAGAGATCTGTTGCATGACAGAGTTTTCATTTGTTGGCAGGTATAATCTTGTTCCCTATCATATTGAACATCAGCCTGGAGTATGATAAATTTGAACCATTGCTCTTTGTCTTGTCAATTCAGGGCAATGTTGTAAATTTATATGACAATTTAAAGTTGTTAAAATACTGTACTTCCATTGTATCATTTTTAATAGCAACCAAACACAAGAAATCTTTTGCAGTGTCTTCTGCTTCTACAGCCATATTTTTTCTTAACCTTCTTTGCCGAATCCTCTAGTTACTGTTCCCATTGGTTTTTATGTAGAAACCATAGAGCTCTGGTGCCTAGAATTGAAAATGAAGAACCAGTTTGATCCAAATCATTAATCATCATAAGTTACATAACTCCACATTTTAAAAGCATCTTTATATGCCAGCATGCTGGAAATTTCACATGAAGTAACCAGATAATGTATTCTGAAATCTCTATGGGCATTTTCAAAAGATTCAGCACCCATATCTACATATTATATACTACACAATAATGGCAGCTCTGTGGTGGAGGTGAAATTATGTTTAACACAGCATTTCTTATGAAATGAATATGGACTTTATCAGAAACTGTTCAAAAAATTTGCACGATCCGGACAATCCACACAAACAGGTATTTCAGTGTGTGTGAAAAGTGAATATATGTCTGAACGTATATGTGTGTATGTATTTCTTTGACCTTCATCTTCCTCATTTTGTTTATCCAGCTTTTACATAAGCTTCTTGCTTTGGTCAATTTTCAAAAGAATTTAGCATTTGAAGATGAATTAGTCCCATCATGGGGACGGAGGTGGATATTTCATCTTCAAGGAAGATCACTATTTCTGAAAACTAGATTATCATTTTTTTGCCTGTTCTCTGGGCCTTTTTAAAAAGTTCCATTTGTGGTACAATATGGTATAATTTTGAAGTATTGATTTGATTGATGCATTGATTTGATACATTTATATTGCTGTATGATTGCTCTGATTGTGTTAGGTAACTAATACCTATGGCATCACATAATTATTCTCATGTTGGGAATGAGTAAGGTCTAGTCTCAGCAGATTTAATGTTTATAGTACAGTTTTGTTGTCTCTTATCACTGTACGGGATGTTATGTCTCCAGGGCTTGCTTACTGACCAGTTGCAAATATAGACCTTTAGATATCTCATTTTACTGTCTGGTTTTAAGAATTATAGATTTCACATATAAGAGCTATTACCCAGTGTTTGTTTTTCCATGTCTGACTTCACTTAGCATAATTTCCTCAAAGTCCACCCATGTTCTTGCAAATGGCACAGTTTTCTTTTTTCCCTGGCTGAGTAATATTCCACTGTGTATGTGTGTATTTATCTATACACACATTCATCTGTTGGTAGACTCTTCAGTTGTTACTATATCTTAATTACTGTGAATAATGCTGCCGTAGAAACAAGAGTGCACATATCTCTTCGGTATCCTGTTCCATTTCTGTCTTATGAAAGTTTTTGTGATTTTATAACTGCTTGTAAGTTAAGAAAATGTCAGCTCTGCAATTCATATTATTTGCTATTATAAGAGAATATGTGGGATCTTGGTATCATAGTAAGCTTTTCTTTGGCATTTAACCCCCTCCTAGGAGTAAACACAACTTCATTTGAAGTTTTTGGTTTTTTTAACCTAACTTAAATAGAGAGTAAAAGAGTTCTCTAATCCTATCATATTATTAATGCTGTTAAACATCCCATGATGTCTTTAGTAATTTGCATGAAAATAAAACTACCTTTACGGTGGGTATTTTGGAATTGTATTATTTTTAATTGGGAGAATAATATGGTTAGAGGACTTAGTAAGTGGAGTAGAAAGAATGTAGATCTGAGAAGGTTTTTATAGGGAGAGCCACAGAACATGACTGCCTATGTTTCAGAAGCTCTTCTGTAGATGTAAAGACATCAGGGCCATAGATGGCTGGGTGACTTCTCACTTGATTTAGTTTACTTCGTTAAACCCTGTTACTAACATGCCTCAGTGCCAGGAGCTTAAGAGTTTATGATAAGAGCAGCCAGGAGCCATAGATGTATCAATTGAGATGAAATCCCACTTAAAAACACCATTTCTCTTTCTTTTACTCTGGCTTGGGCACCTGGTTCGATTCTATGCCCCATCCTCATGCCCCTGCCCACCAAATGGTGACTGGGAAGACAGATTCTTCCATTGTCTGTGTCGTCATAGTTTTGCAGTGATGTTAGTGCTTTGCTTTCTTACTTGTTTGACTGCCTGATACAGCGAAAAAATATTTGAAAAGTTTCAGAAAATTTTCTTTTTTTTTTTTTTGTCTCTATAAGGCTCAGTATTTTACAGTGAGAGTTTTATTTCTGATAATTCAACTTTTGCTTATTCTCCTTATCTCAAGTAGTAAAACTATAGGACCTAATCCTAAAAAGTCATCTTTTTGTTTTTTGCTATAAGCTAAGGTTTATAACCTATAAGTATCACTGTTTCCTCTGTTCTAGGAAGCCTGTTTCTAGTATCATTTGTGTTTTGCAGAAATAGGATTTTTGAATTCTTGGGGTCTTGGCAGGCTCCCTGGGTATTAGTTGGACTAGTGTCTTCTTTGTTAAAGGTCTAAAGAGACTCAGTGGCCCGGGCCCAGTCCCTGTCATTGGTTCCCCCGGTCGCTGCCCAAACTCAGAAACATACTAAGATTTATTGATCAAAAAGTGTCATTAATTCTGCTCCCCCTCCCCCATAATACGCAGTTTAGTGAAAGACTGAGTCAGGGACTTTCTGTTCTTGTCATAACCTGTGTTCACTGTCTTCACATGTTCACGTTGCACTTCAGGGCAGTCTTGCACTTTCAAAACTTTTTCTTTCCTTTACTGAGGACTCAGACAAGTTAGGGAAAAAACAACTGGCTGGTGAAGGCTGCTTCTACAATACAGACCAGGGTAAAAAGTGAATTAAAAAAAAAATTATCCTAAAAAATCCAAGGATACGGAATGATGTTTTTGATCTGAGAAAAGTGAAATGTTCTATTGGTCTCTTCTCCATGCATGTTCTGATGACTTATTTCACAGCATCTGAAGGCGAGGTCCATTCGGCCTTGGGCCTCCTGGCAGCCTCCACGTTGTAACGTCCTGGTGAATTAAAGTCTCTTAGTCCTTTCTGATGAAAATATTAGCAGTTTTGGAATTGAGACTAGTGAATCTATTCAGCTCTGAGGAGACCTGTCAGCAGTGGGCAATGGGAGTTTTCATCTGAGGCCTGTGACCCCAAGAGATGAGGATCCCGCAGCGATTTCTCTTCATTATGAACACACGCCAGCGTTATTTAATGCAGCCAAGTTTCGAATGCTGGCTAAGGAACACGGTTAAGGTCTTGGTCTCAAAGGACTTTGATGTCCTGTGGAAGCCTGATTTTCCCCTAATATGCATGAACAGCTTGTGGAGTATAGCTCTTGGGAGATGAATATTTGTTCGTGTAGGTTACAATAGCAGACATACCCTGAGAGTTATGGGGATGTCAGGCAGAATATGTATTTTGATGGAAAAGAAGGACTAGTATGGGAAAATGAGCCGTGGAAATCCATAAATACCAAGCCAAGAATATTCCAGCCGATGTGTCAGTCGGGTTTTACTAGAAATGACAGACTGATACTTTTGCAGATTTTCCTTATAGAGAATTTTTTTTTAAAGTTCAGCAGAATGATGCCTTTATAGATTTTAAACCCTTTCCCCCCTTACATAGAAATTTCTCCTTTCCTTAGTTTCTAGAGTTTTCTGTTGAAAGAATGCCCGAGAGAGACCTTTGTTCTATGGACTGTCCCTTAAAAAATGTATAGTCTTCCCAGGTGGCTCAATGGTAATAAAAGGATCTATTTGACCCAAGAGATGCGGCTTCGATCCCTGGTTTGGGAAGATTCCCAGGGAAGAGGGAATGGCAACCCATACCATTATTCTTGCCTGGGAAATCCTATGGGCAGAGGAGCCCAGTGGGCTGCAGTCCATGGGGGTCATAGAATCAGACACACTTGGTGACTGAACACTGGCATGAATAAATGTATACCGACTTTAGAGGACAGTACTCTGGGGCAGTCTTTGGTAGCCCGGATTACTGAGAGGGTTTGCTGTTCATATTGTTCACTTGCGCAGTGAGAAAAGGTTCAGTTTCTCATCAGGTTTTAACTACACCTGCAAATTCTTTGGCCATCTGTAGCCTGTCCTTAGACTAGCTTTGTTGCCTTTCCTTCTGAAGGAGATCAGAGAATGGAGGAAAGGCAGATCCTGAGGGTGTACCCATCCTGAGGGCTGGGCAGAGCGCCCCGAGCTCGTGAGAGGCCACTGGGCTGGTTTTGATGTCTCAGTTTTTTAGTGGCTGACTTCACCGAGAGGAGATACTTTGAAAGGAGAGCCCGAGGCAGACTGAGGTAGCAGAACCATTCTGAGTGGCATCAGGATAGAGGGGGAGTGGGGATAATTGAGGCAACAGAGAATTCAGCTTTGCTGCTGGATTGTAGAGCAGATCAGAATGAGCGCTAGAGGCTTGGATGTCAGCATGGAGTTGACAGAGTTTTCCATCTGGGTTGTTGCCAGCTTCATGCCAGGGGATGCTGTGCCAATTGCGGAAGCACATGTTTGTATAGATGTGATTAACCACTCAGAGGCTTGGCACCAAAATCTTTCCCTTTTAGAACAGCTACCGAGATGAGAGGTTGGCTACGATCTGAGTGGGGAATCACAAATGAATGCAACCTTTGGACTTAAATAAGTATCTTGAAGCTGCTAGGAAGGAACATAGAATGACATGCATGCTGAAGTCCTCTTTTCTTTGTTGAGTTTGAACAATTTCCACAGATCCTACTCTCCTTGAGATGGAGGCAGACAGGCACCATATACATGTGACTGTTGTCTCTGGGAGCATATGGTCTTATTTAGTGGGAGCAACTGAGGTGGCCAGGCAGTCCCTAGACTAGTTTTGTGGTTCAGGCAGTGTAGGGGGAAGGGGCGTCTAGGGAGGCAGGGGTCGGGATCCTGGAGCTGCAGGTATCTCTTGCCTAGACATCATGTTTTTGTCACAGGGACGAGTTGCAACATAAAGAAGGTACAGCATTACTCTTCTTTTGAATTTGACGAATGACTGTCCCTCTGTCCCTAAACCCATCTCTCACATAAACCAGGTGTTGAACGTCACCCCAGGCCTTTGAACCCACCCTAGGCCTTTCAGGAAACTTGATGAGAAGGGCTCACTGCACTGGGACCGCATCACCCGCCTGGAAAAGGGCAGCATCTACCGGCAGTTGAGAGCCGGCTGGGTCTCTTTCATCAATCCTTTGGGTGGTCAGTGTCAACCTGGCTCAACGTTGCCCTCAGTCAGTTCTCATAACAAGATTCACATAATATCTCTTCTTTAGTGCCAGTCTGTAAGCACTATGCATCTTTTGTTTTTAATCCATCTGTTGTGATAAGGGCTCCATACGTATTTCTCAAATCATGCATGGTGTCATCCAAACTTGTTTGGGTGTTTTCTGCTGGATATATTAGTAATTGTGGAAGAAGCTGTGATTGGCTCTGTAGGGCCAAAGATGCTCATCGTGTGCCAGGAGGCCTGAGCAGATTTCAGGAGAGGCTGCTTTTGGATGACAGGACAGTGCAGAGAATGAGTCCGGGTTACCCAGGACATGGGACTGGAAACCAGGGAGGGAAGGCTGCCTGTCTGGAGTGGTGTTACCGTGGACAGGATGGTGGGAGCAGGACGAGGCCAGGATGGGAAGGTCTGGTTGGCGAGAGGACTGATCAAACACCTTTCTGGCTTTCTAAAGGTCTGTCATGGTGTGGAACCTCGTAGAGGCATAGATTAGGAATTGCGGGGCATTCTCATTTTTTAAATGGCGCTTCCCTGGGAGTTCAGTGGCAAAGAATCCGCCTGCCAGCTCAGGAGACCTGGGTTCGATCCCTGGGTTGGGAAGATCCGGAGGAAATGGCAGCCCACTGTGGTATTCTTGCCTGAATATTCAACGGACAGAGGAGCCTGGCAGGCTACAGTCCATGGGTCACAAAGAGTCGAACATGACTGAGCACGCACGCTTGTACACACACAATTTTTAAAAAAAAACTTTCCCAACTCTCTTACTCCTAATCCACATGGTTTGTGGGCTTTTGACTCTTTGTTTTTAATTTAATTTTATCAGGCATAACCATGGTAAATTCTATATTCTCACTGTTTATTATTGTTCAGAGGGCCTCATAAAGAGAAAAAAAAACAATTTATTTTAGCATCCTTTTAACACAGAAAATTATTATATAATGAGTAATTTGTAAAATCTGTTTCAAACTCAAGTGAGATTACCGTATTGCCTGGATTTATTTTTGTAGTTCTAGGTAATGACCCTTCCGTGATGAGTTACTAAAAAAAGTAAATTTTGGTCCCATCTTCTTTCTGGGCTAGTACTGAAGTTCCTTCTTTTGGAGCTATAGAACATCAGAAACTCTCTTTTCCCCATGACATACAGACTTCAGCTTTCTGAAACTTTTGTCGTGTCAGAGGGGGGTTTATTGTATGGAAAAATAGGACATTTTTCCATAAAAATAAAAACACTGTTCAGTGGGGGTTTCTTCTCTGCTACCCACACTCCTCGTCCCTGAAAAAAAAAAAAAATGAAACTTTGGTGGTTAATCAGGGTTCAGATGTTTGTATGTATTTATTTATTTCGATATTTATAGTGTTTGCTGTCAAGCCACTTGCCTCCCTGGGTGCATTCCAGAAATTTTAAAAACATACATGGCAAAGCCACAAAGATCAAAGACCTGCATCTTAGGAACTCTTTGTACCACTTTAGGCCTGTCCCTGAGAAGATTTCTGTGAAAGGAGCCGCAGAAGAGCTCTTACTGTCCAGGTCACATCTTGAGGAATGTTCTGGATGGGGACCAAGCACCTGGTGAAGAATCCATCCAGGGTGGGGTTCTTCCCCTCTACTCGGTGAGGGGCCTTTGCTTGAAACCTCCCTGCAGCACACAGCCTTCCGTCGCTCACTAGGACACCTCTTGCCTCTTCTATTTTCACGTTTTATCATTGGTCTTCTGTAATTTCTTCCTTTAAAATATAGGGAATAACTGTTTCTCCACCCTCCTGTAAAAGTATGGCTTTCATTTTCTGTATTACTTTTAAAACACATAATATCTACCATCTCAGTGAGAAACAGCAGAAGTTTTTCTTTTCGTGACTAATACCTCTGAGAGAGAGGATGCCTTCAGGAGTTGAGACCGCATAGACAAGCAGCCGAGATTCCTAGCTGGTACTAGTGGTGAAGAGCCCACTTGCCAGTGAAGGAGACGTCAGACATGGATTCATTCCCCGGGTCGGGGAGATCCCCTGGAGGAGGGTGTGGGGCAACCCCCTCCAGTATCCTTGCCTAGAAAATTCCACGGACAGAGGAGCCTGGTGGGCTACAGTCCATGGGGTCGCAAAGACCATGGGCTTGCAAAGAGTTGGGCACAACGGAAGTGACTGAGTACAGGACAGGGAAACTGCAGAGGCAGGAGTTGTGGAAACTTTCTTGTGTTCTGAGTTACGAAGTCTCAGACACTGAAGGCCTCCTTTGAAGTTCTTTTCTGAATGTTTTAAAAGATCATGGGTTTAGATCATGGGGTTATTGATCAATAGATATTTTCTTGCTTAGGCCTCCACTCTTCCGGGTGCTAGTTGAGGTGGAAGGAGAAGTGGGTCCTGTGACATGACAGCCTTGAAAAGAAACCTCTTGTACATTTATAGCTGCTCTGAAGATGTAGCAGTTGCTACAGAGCAAACCAGGCAAGGTATAAACTTGACCTTAAAATCAAACTCTGGGTTTTACCCATCGAGAAATCTGTGGTGCTTTCCTCACTAACCCGGGAAGCTTCTGCCAATAACAGCATGCAACTTGCTGAGCAGATAAGGTGCTGGCAGGTTGGGCCTCACGCCTCTTGCTCTTGGGCACGCTGTGTGCCTCCTTACCTTTTCAGGTGTTTGACTCTGCCCGCCCTTTTCCTCCCCAGCAAGTCCACCTCCCTTGGGTGAAAGAGTTGAAAGGAATTTACCTTCAAGCATGGTAAGCTTAGCACAAATTGCATGGAATCTACATCTTCTCCAGGTTGGCCTCTTTGGAGAGGAATCTGTTAACTTACGGGCTGAATCTCCTCTTAGAAATCCAGCCTTGTCAACAGTGACTTCAAGAATATAACTTGGCCTAGGTTCTCCACACTGCTAATTCATGCTGAATATGCCCTCAGTAACTGGCTGTCTGCTCAATCTGGTTACCCAGCCCTTTCGGTCTGTTTTCAATTTGAGACCTTTCCTGATAATAAAAGCCGTGTTGTTTAGTCACTTCAGTCATGTCCAACTCAAGTACCGTAGCCCAACAGGCTTCTTTAGTTCTCCAAGCAAGAATACTGGAGTGGGTTGCCATTTCCCTCTTCAGAGAATCTTCCCAACCCATGGATTGAGCCTGCATCTCCTACATTGGCGGGTGGATTCTTCACCACCAGAGAACCCTTAGTAATAAAAGCCTTGCTGTCCCTTAATTATTTGTAAAATCATTAGCTCACTATTTCTATTTAAAGAGTTTCACGTTAAATTTTGTCTGAAAAGTCACAATTTACCAACAGTTTATAAAATCCTTTGCTAAATGTTCAGGTTTGCTAAATGTATTTTAAAGCCCAAGTTGAAATTTAGCTACAGATGCTTTCATACTTAGTGTTCTTTCACCCATGGGAACTGGTGGTTTTGTTTTTCAACAGAATTTTTCATTTTATGTATGTGAGACCAGTAATGGCTTCAGATTGCTGTTTACTATTAGATCTCCACAATTGCATGCTGTAGGTATGGGTAGTTTTATGCCTAATGACCGGAAAGCTAAATTTAAAATAACTGTCAAATATTTTGAATGCTGGCAGCATCTTGGTTTTTCCAACAAGAGTTATGGGTATTATTAGAAGTTTATCTTATCTTATCTTATCTTATCCTGAATGATAAGACTTCAGGGGAGAAACTTTGGTGTTGAGTTTGTGGAATTCTATTCCCATGCTCCTCATTTAATTTTGTTTAGTTCTGACATCCTTGTTCCCTTTAACTTTGTCTAAGGGTCTATATTAAATGTCAGTGAGCAAAATAGAAACCCTTTTAAATGGCATCTTGTTTAGAACGATGTCCACTTAAGTCATCGTGTCTGCCAAGTTCTCCTGAGGCTTATTCAGAGGTTTTCAGTTTTTGCATAAGGACAAAGATACGGACAGTTCTGTATATGTGGGATATCCAGAGTTTAGAAACAGGCAGAGCTGTATTCTGAAAGAGAGGCCCACATTGCAGGAGTCTTCCCCGCAAGGCATTCTCTTCTGCATTTGCAGCTTCCTTTTTGGTCCCTTCCTTCAGCTCCCCGGAAACATTATTTTCGAGGGTCCTTTATTCCTGCCCACCAAGCTTCAAGGCTTCTTTCCATCCTTTAAATGGATCCTCGGTCATCCTTCCTTTAATACAAGTTCTTAGATGCTCGCTTCTAGCATATTCTGTGGGATTTTCTTCTTCTTTAAACTCCAGGCTCACCCATCCTTGCCTCCCTTGATCTAATGATACATCTTTTGTTATTCTTGTTGTTATTCAGTTTATAAATCGCCTCTCTTTGCTACACTGTGGACTGTAGCACACCAGGCTACCAGTTTGCTCAAATTCATGTTCATTTGGTCAGTGATGCTATTAACCGTCTCATCCTCTGCTGCTGCCCCCTTTTCTTTTTGCCTTCAGTCTTTCCCAGCATCAGAATCTTTTCCAGTGAGTTGTCTCTTCAGAGTATTAGGGCTTCAGTGATAGTCCTTCCAGTGAATATTCAGGATTGATTTCCTTTAGGATTGGCTGGTTTGATCTCCTTACAGTCTCAGGATATATCTTCCTTTGCTTTTAATTCCAAGAGAAACATGCCCTAGAAGGACAGGGAATGTAAACACTCACTGTCATCTTCCATGTAGGTCCACTTTGGATTTATTTTGATGTTTTCCCCTTTAGCCTTCTGTTCTTTTTATAACCTCCTTTACCTTCTTTCTGAATGTTGAGTTTTAAGCCAACTTTTTTACTCTCCTCTTTCACTTTCCTCCAGAGGCTTTTTAGTTCCTCTTCACTTTCTGCCATAAGGGTGGTGTCATCTACATTTCTGAGGTTATTCATGTGTCTCCCAGCAATCTTGATTCCAGCTTGTGCTTGTTAAAGCCCAGCATTTCTCATGATGTACTCTGCATATAAATTCAATAAGCAGGGTAACAATATACAGCCTTGACGTGCTCCTTTTCCTATTTGGAACCAGTCTGTTGTTCCATGTCCAGTTCTAACTGTTGGTTCTTGACCTGCATGTAAATGGGGAAACAGTGGAAAAGTGTCAGACTTTATTTTTCGGGGCTCCAAAATCACTGCAGATGGTGATTGCAGCCATGAAATTAAAAGACGCTAACTCCTTGGAAGGAAAGTTATGACTAACCTAGATAGCATATTGAAAAGCAGAGACATTACTTTGTCAACAAAGGTCCATCTAGTCAAGGCTATAATTTTTCCAGTAGTCATGTATGGATGTGAGAGTTGGACTATAAAGAAAGCTGAGCACTGAAGAATTGATGCTTTTGAGCTATGGTATTAGAGAAGACTCTTGAGTCCCTTGGACTGCAAGGAGATCCAACCAATCCATTCTGAAGGAGAGCAGCCCTGGGTGTTCTTTGGAAGGAATGATGCTAAAGCTGAAACTCCAGTACTTTGGCCCCCTCATGCGAAGAGTTGACTCACTGGAAAAGACTCTGATGCTGGGAGGGATTGGGGGCAGGACGACAAAGGATGAGATGGCTGGATGGCATCACTGACTCGATGGACATGTGTTTGAGTAAACTCAGAGTTGGTGATGGACAGGGAGGCCTGGTGTACTGTAGTCCATGGGGTTGCAAAGAGTCGGACATGACTGAGCAACTGAACTGACTGACTTTCTTGAGTAAATCATAGGAGGTAGATTGGGATATCATTCCCCTGGCAGCAAGCCTGTGTCCCACCCCCCAAAACAGCTGGACAACAGGTCCCTGAAAAGAGGGTGCCCTGGTGGATCAAGTGCAGGGTTCATTGTCACTAGTTTCCTCCTTTTAATCCAACACTTGAAAATTAGATAAAATGCAAACCGTGTTTAGATTTAGTTACAGTTTTGTGGGGGCTTCCCTCGTGGCTCAGAAGGTAACCTACCTGCAGCGTAGGGTTCAGTCCTTAGGTTGGAGAGATCCTCTGGAGAGAGGAATGGCTGTGCACTCCAGTATTATGTGGACAGTCCCCCGAACAGAAGAGCCTGGTGGGGCATAGTCCACAGGGTCACAAGAGTCGGACATGATTGAGCGCCTTAACACTTTTAACAGTTTTGTTAAGAACCCCTCCTGACAGACTAGGTGTAAGAAGTCTCTTTAAGTAGTAAATTAATTTAGGTGGCAAGCATCCCACCTGAATGTTGTTATATGCTGACAGTTTAGATGAATGGATATTATAATCTCAGCACATTTCTGCCCTGAGATAGTGTGTCTGTTTGCAAGAGTCTACAACAAACATGGTAATATTTCATCAGTTTGGGGCACAGAATAAGAAGAAGAAAAATGGCATCGTTTCCTGTCTGTATTTAAAGGATGCCGATATGAAGCTGAAAATGCCGCCTGACAGGTTACATGGCTAAATACACATGAAGAAAGAAAGAAAGACTTTTATTCTCAGCATGGGGTGGGGGGAAGACAGGGTCCAGACCAGTAACTGTCAGCTGTGTTGAGGGACATTCTCCATGGTGACCAAATATTTTTTAACCTTCAACTCACTGTTTCCATGAGGAATGTAGCATATTTTTAATGACTTTATTGATTTGATGATTGGGTTACAATGTACTTTATTAAGTGCTAGACCCATTTCTCTCCTGTCAGCACTTTAACACGAATAAATTACTTTTTTTGGCACCACTTTGATAGGCTGTAAAGTTGCTTGTATTTGCAGGAAAATTTGTTTTCCTATGGCATGGTATGTTTATATGCAGACATAGTGTGACCTTCCCCCCTCACACCCCTGTTACAAAATCATTATCTGTCGTACTTTACATGAGAAATAAACACATGAAGGGCTCTTACTGTTAATAACACTTGAAGGGCTGTTGCTGTGTCCCGTTAAAGCAACATAAAAAAAGGTGGATTTTATGTCTGAAGGATCACGAATATAGATTTAATAATTTAATAAGTCAAATTTGTAATGCTTTAATCACTTATATTTTGCTAATATGTTACAGCTTTGCAGTTGTGGACTCAGTATTTTTTGAAATAATGAGCATGCAGTATATATCCTTCATTCATTGTAATGGCATCCAAGTGAATTTGATATTTTATATGCAGCGAGACCCAGTAAAAGTACATCTTTATTTCTTTATATCACTCAATTTATGAGCAGAATTAGAATATATTCTACTAATAAGTTTTACATGAAATTTCTAAAGTTTCTTATGAAAAACAATGTCACATATATTTATCTTGGGTCAGTTATCATAAATTCAGTCTGGAGGTTCAGATAATATATATGTTTGTGTGTATGTATATCAGTTCAGTTCAGTTGCTCAGTCATGTCCAACTCTTTGCGACCTCAGGAATCGCAGCACGCCAGGCCTTCCTGTCCATCACCAACACCTGGAGTTCACTCAAACTCACGCCCATCGAGTCTGTGATGCCATCCAGCCATCTCATCCTCAGTCGTCCCCTTCTCCTCCTGCCCCCAATCCCTCCCAGCATCAGAGTCTTTTCCAATGAGTCAACTCTTTGCATGAGATAGCCAGAGTACTGGAGTTTCAGCTTTAGCATCATTCCTTCCAAAGAAATTTCAGGGCTAATCTTCAGAATGGATTTGTTGGATCTCCTTGCAGTCCAAGGGACTCTCAGGAGTCTTCTCTAACACCACAGTTCAAAAGCATCAATTTTTAGGGGCTCAGCCTTCTTCACAGTCCAACTCTCACTCACATCCATACATGACTACTGGAAAAACCATAGCCTTGACTAGATGGACTTAGTCAGCAAAGTAATGTCTCTGCTTTTGAATATGCTTTCTAGGTTGGTCATAACTTTCTTCCAATGAGTAAGCATCTTTTAATTTTATGGCTGCAGTCACCATGTGCAGTGATTTTGGAGCTCCAAAAAAATAAAGTCTGACACTGTTTCCCCATCTATTTCCCATGAAGTGATAGGACCAGATGCCATGATCTTTGTTTTCTGAATGTTAAGCTTTAAGCCAACTTTTTCACTCTGCTCCTTCACTTTCATCAAGAGGCTTTTTAAGTTCCTCTTCACTTTGTGCCATAAGGGCGGTGTCATCTACATATCTGAGGTTCTTAGTATTTCTCCTTGCAGTCTTGATTCCAGCTTGTGTTTCTTCCAGTCCAGCATTTTTCATGATGTACTCCGCATTTAAGTTAAATAAGCAGGATGACAGTATACAGCCTTGATGTACTCCTTTTCCTATTTGGAACCAGTCTATTGTTCCATGTCCAGTTCTAACTGTTGATTCCTGACCTGCATACAGATTTCTCAAGAGGCAGGTCAGGTGGTCTGCTATTTCATCTCTTTCAGAATTTTCCACAGTTTATTGTGATCCACATAGTCAAAGGCTTTGGCATAGTCAATAAAGCAGAAGTAGATGTTTTTCTGGAACTCTTGGTTTTTACATTATCCAGCGTATGTTGGCAATTTGATCTCTGGTTCCTCTGCCTTTCCTAAAACCAGCTTGAACATCAGAAGTTCACAGTTCATGTATTGCTGAAGCCTGGATTGGAGAATTTTGAGCATTTCTTTACTAGCATGTGAGATGAGTGTAATTGTGTGGTAGTTTGAGCATTCTTTGGCATTGCCTTTCTTTGGGATTAAAATGAAAACTGTCCTTTTCTAGTCCTGTGGTCAGTGCTGAGTTTTCCAAATTTGCTGGCATATTGAGTGCAGCACTTTCACAGCATCATCTTTCAGGATTTGAAACAGCTCAACTGGAATTCCATCACCTCCACTAGCTTTTTTTGTAGTGATGCTTTAATAGGGCCCACTTGACTTCACATTCCAGGATGTCTGACTCTAGATGAATGATCATACAGTTTTGATTATCTGGGTCGTGAAGATCTTTTCTGTACAGTTCTGTGTATTCTTGCCACCTCTTCTTATTATCTTCTGCTTTTGTTAGGTCCATACCATTTCTATCCTTTATCAAGCCCATCTTTCTGTGAAATGTTTCCTTGCTAAGTCGCTTCAGTCATGTCTGACTCTGTGACCCCATAGACAGCAGCCCACCAGGCTCCTCTATTCCTGCGCTTCTCGAGGCAAGAACACTGGAGTGGGCTGCCACCTCCCTCTCCAATGCTTGAAAGTGAAATGTGAAAGAGAAGTCACTCAGTCGTGTCCGATTCTTGCGACCCAGTGGACTGCAGCCCACCAGGCTCCCCCATCCATGGAATTTTCCAGCAAGAGTACTTGAGTGGGGTGCCATTGCCTTCTCTCCCTTGGTATCTCCAATTGTCTTGAAGAGATCTCTAGTCTTTCCCATTCTGTTCTTTTCCTCTATTCCTTGCATTGATTGCTGAAGAAGGCTTTCTTATCTCTTCTTGCTGTTGTTTGGAACTCTGCATTCAGATGCTTATATCTTTCCTTTTCTCCTTTGTTTTTCACCTCTCTACTTTTCACAGATATTTGTAAGGCCTCCCCAGACAGCCATTTTGCTTTCTTGCATTTCTTTTCCATGGAGGTGGTCTTGATCCCTATATGTATATATAAAATCTTTCAAAATAGTTTTTATGAGACTTTACTTCCCCTTCTATGAATACTATCTAGTACATATTTCGTTATTAAATAAAAATACAATTAATTTTATTCAGTTACAAAAATTTTGTATTTTCTGTGTTCGCACTGGATCTTTGTTGCTACACGTGGGCTTTCTCTAGTTGCGATACGCAGGCTCGTCATTGAGGTGTCTTCTCTTGTGTCTTCTCTGAGGGTACACGGCCTCAGTAATTATGCATGGACTTTGTTGTTGCATAGCATGTGGGTTGTTTCCGGACCTGGGATTGAATCCATGTCCCCTGCATTGACAGATGGATGCTTAACCACTGGTCCACCAGAAGTCCCACTTATTTTTAAAGCATGATAAAATATTTTATAAAGCTGCCCTAAGAACCCCTCTCTAAAAAGGCAAGTAGAATTTTACAGCATTATAAAAGCCCTTTTCACCCCACTTTCCAGAGAAAGCAATGGCACCTCAGTCCAGTACTCTTGCCTGGCAAATCCCATGGACGGAGGAGCCTGGTAGGCTGTAGTCCATGGGGTTGCTACGAGTCGAACACGACTGAGCGACCTCACTTTCACTTTTCAGTTTCCTGTACTGGAGAACGAAATGGCAACCCACTCCAGTGTTCTTGTCTGGAGAATCCCAGGGATGGTGGAGCCTGGTGGGCTGCTGTCTATGGGGTTGCACAGAGTCGGACATGACTGAAGCAACTTGGTAGCAGCAGCAGCAACCCCACTTTCAATTAATTTTGAAAATTAAATTATGCATTTAGCAAATAGCAGCATTACTGAAACTATGGAATGCTTTTAGTGCTAGTGTAGGCAAAACCCCCAGCAAACATGGAGCAATGTCCATTTCTTTCATATTTTCTCCATGAGAAGGAACTTGCAGAAAGGTAACAGTGTCCACCTAAGAAACCCAGGGAAAAGTCAAACTTAAAATGGTCTCTGAGTTTAGTGAGTGGTTGTGTGCTGAAGGCCCAAGTAATTTAAAGGATGCAAATTGATAAGGTAAGTGCAGAAAACCTGCACTTTCCTGGACAGTTATGCGTATCCAGGGGTTTGTTGTTTGTTACTTTATGGTCGGCAGTATGATTGCAAAGGAGAAGAAAATCATAGCTTGCTTTTGCTTGCTGGAAGGTTGGGTCTATTAGTGCTTTCCTTGCTTAGAGTGAACAGACATCTGAGGAACTTGGTCAGCTGTTCAGCTCTTTTCCATTGGGAAGAAGTGAATTGCCTCGCCTTGGTACTGAGCTCGGAACCGAAGGAAGACTCGCAGATGCCCTGCTGCCCAGGAGCAGCCTAGCACATCCGGAAGCATGCAAAGTGAGCTGCTTGCTAAGTGAGGAAGGAAAGAATATCATGCACAGGCATTTGATGTCTTTTTATGGGAGAACAAAAGAGTTTCGATTCTTTCTGTTGGACTTCAGCCTGCCCATTGTGTGGCAGAGGAGGCTTAATGAATCATTGTTTAACTAAGATCCTGCCAAATATTTGACCATTCAATAGCCTGCATGTGTATAGAGTTCTTCTCTGGCAGACTCTTATTTGACTGTGATTAATTGGCATTGAATTGGTATTTAATTACCTCCCCAGAAATCTAAGAACAGTTTGTGTTCTGATTAAGTTATTTGAGGTATAAACCTGCCTGGTGGGCTCTATCCTTGCTGTGTACCTGTTTTAGTGCTGCCGGACCCACCTCTGGTTGCTCAAAGCCGAGGGACTGTCTCGAAGTATCAAAACGCAATATGGATTGGAATTTCAGTTTCTCTTTTAATGTGCAAAAGTTTTACAAGTCAAAATACAGCATGTAAAGGTTTTCTTTTATGTTGAAGTTCTTTTTTAAGATATCATTAAGAAGTTCATGGTTTAAGAATCCCCCTATTCGTATTCATTTGCATATTTTATGCAAATGTATCAGCTTTCTTACTGCATGATATGTTACTGTGTACATGCACCTAAGATGTCAAGGGGAAAGATCCCACCCGCTGGACACACCAACAATGAAAGGGCGCTTTGCAAGCCCATGGACTGCAGCCTTCCAGGCTCCTTTGTCCATGGGGATTCTCCAGGCTAGAATACTGGAATGGGATGCCATGCTCTTCAGAGAGTGAACCCAGGTCTCCCTCCTTGCAAGCAGCTTCTTTACCACCTGAATTACCAGGGAAGCCTGATGTAGAAACACTAGGGGCCGATTCTGGTTCAGGTGTCACTGTCCTTAGAGAATTGATGATAGCTGAACCAGTGGGTGATGACCATTCTGGGGAATCGAGTTCCAAATATAAGGGGGGCGGTGCAAGCCAGGTAACAGGAATGAAGAGAGGTGTTTATAAATAGTTATATCCTGGAAACCAACACCTAAGATGGTTTTTTTTTTTTAAGTCATTACAGGGATTGGCTGCCAGAGAAGAAGTCAAGATGAATGACGATGGAGGGAAAGAGAACTGGTTTTAGAAACCAGATGATATGTGTAAAGAGGGTGGCAGCTGGACTGGAAGAAGTGTTTGTGGGATATTTGAATAGCCCACAATTTACTGTGAGGAATGTTTGATCAAGAGGGAATGTGTCTACTATGCTCCCTCCCACCCCTTTTTCTTTTTTGGCCTCTATGCGACTAGCACCGTCTTAGTTCCCTGAGTTAAGAATTTATCCTGTGCCCTTGGCTGTGAAAGCCTAGAGTTTTAACCAGTAGACTGCCAGAGAATCCCATCCACAAGCTTTTTATAACTCATAGTACACTATGTAGAATTATAACTCTTTGAGCAGTGTTTCTTCTTACAGCTTTTACGTAATTTTTAAAGGAAAGAATACAGTTGTGAAAATGATTTTTCCCTTTTTTTAAAAAGAAAATTGACGGGCAGTCAATGTACAGTATTGTGTTAGTTTTAGGTATACAGCAAAGCGATTCAGTTATTCATATATACGTATATCCATAGTTTTCCTGATTATTTTCCATTACAGGTTATTACAGTATATCAAGTGCAGCTCCCTCTGCTACAGTAGTTCTTTGTTGTTTATTTTCTATATAGCATGTATCTGTTAATCCCAAACTCCTAGTCTATCCCTTTTCCCCCTTCCCTATGGTAACCATAAGGTTATCTTCTGTGTCTGTGGGTGTACTTCTTTTTTATAAATGTTTATTTGTATAATTTTTAATCCCCTTGTTTTTAGCGGTGTTCTCCATTTGTGTGTTTTGTTTTCCTCCCCAACAAAGGCCCATGCTCTCCCACTTAATATAACCCAACCACATTTGTGTATCAGCTGTTGGGGGTTCCCAGAAATTAAAATGATGTGCTGGAGATAGACTGAGATCAGATTTGGGTGTTGGTTGATCCCACTCCAGCTCACCTTCAGTCACTTTACATGCGGTGGGTTGTGGGAGGAACCATTGTCTTCAGGTTTAGTCATGTTCTGACACCAGATGTTTTGCTGTCCCATTTTGAGCACTGCACGTTCTTGTGCGTATATTGGAGCAGGAAGGGTTGATTTGCATTCTGCATAGCAACATCGAATACTTGTCTTTGAAGAAGTGGGATGTCCCTGCTTAGACGACTTTATTAACAGATCTTTTGACCTTTGTTTCTGTAGGTGCATATTTCCCAGGAGAGACTGCTCCGTGTTTTAACTCCCCAGTTCTCATTTTCTCATTCTTCAGGAAGTATGAGATGAAAACTGCGCATTTTGTCCTGAAGCATGGTCAAGGTGCAGTGTGCTGGGAAAAAAGCCCGCAAAAGTGATGTGTTTCTGTGATTGGTGGAGTCCTGTGATGCATGCTGTCCTGTCCCCTCAGAATTGACATTTCTTAATTTCCTACACCCCACTGTGGCCACCCCACTTCCGGTGGTTCATGGTTTATGTATGTATGTATGTGAAAGCTGGTCAGTTGTGTCCGACTCTGCAACCACATGGACTATAGCTCGCCGAGCTCCTCTTATCCGTTGGTGTTTCCAGGCAAGAATACTAGAGTGGGTTGTCATTTCTTCCCACGGAGATCTTCCCAACCCCGGGATCAAACCCGGGTCTCCTGCATTGCAAGCAGACTCTTTACCATCTAAGCCACCAGGGAAGCCTGGTTCATGGTTTAAGAATCTCCAGAAATCGTGAAAGGTGTAGGCATTTTCCAGTGGGTATGCTCCATTGTTTTTATCAGGCTCACAATGTTTCAGAGCCATCGTCTCTTTACTGCCTGCCGCTGTGCACTAGTCTGTCCAGTCCTGACCTTCTATGAGCCGTGAGCCAGACTCCTCAGCTGACATGTGCACAAGATCCTGGGATAAAGGAACTGTCCTGATCTAGCTTCCTGACCTCTTTTCTCCCTACCATGCTTCAGTTCAGTTCAGTCGCTCAGTCATGTCGGACTCTTTGCAACCCCATGAATCTCAGCAAGCCAGGCCCTCCTGTCAATCACCAACTCCCGGAGTTCACCCAGACTCACGTCCATCGAGTCCGTGATGCCATCCAGCCATCTCATCCTTGGTCGTCCCCTTCTCCTCCTGCCCCCAATCCCTCCCAGCATCAGAGTCTTTTCCAATGAGTCAACTCTTTGCATGAGATGGCCAAAGTACTGGAGTTTCAGCTTTAGCATCATTTCTTCCAAAGAAATCCCAGGGCTGATCTCCTTCAGAATGGACTGGTTGGATCTCCTTGCAGTCCAAGGGACTCTCAAGAGTCTTCTCCAACACCACAGTTCAAAAACATGAATTCTTCGGCGCTCAGCCTTCTTCACAGTCCAACTCTCACATCCATACCTGACCACAGGAAAAACCATAGCCTTGACTAGCGGACCTTAGGTGGCAAAGTAATGTCTCTGCTTTTGAATATGCTATCTAGGTTGGTCTTAACTTTCCTTCCAAGGAGTAAGTGTCTTTTAATTTCATGGCTGCAGTCACCATCTGCAGTGATTTCTTAGGCGATGTAAAAAACATTTTACATCTACTCACTGTAGAAAAACATTCATGGCTACGGCAACAGGTGGTTCCTGGGGCAATATGTGAGGTGTATCCACTCCTTCAAGGTCACTGCCCTACCATAGTTAACATTAGGTGATGGCACTTGTCTTGTGTCATAGGATAGCATGAGGCTTGGAGAGGGTTCTGAAGCCGTGTATTTTCTTAAGCAGTTATGCTTTACTTAGACTGTCTGGTTCATTCATTATTTCACACGTTTATTCACTTCTTATCCATTCATTGAATCTTCACTAACTAGTGCAGTTTAATTCAGACGTGGAGATATTAACCATTAGTTATGGTTAGCCAGGAGAGAATTCCAAGGAACTCTTCTGTTTTAGTGTTCAAAGCATTCAGCAGCCAGTGGAGCGCATATTAGCCAGTCAGAAGCGGCTGGGCTGTCAGAGGCCAGTTTGGCTTTCCCCATTCATACTAGCTTAACACCGGCCCTGCCTGTAATTTTATTGACTCATTCTTTTTTTTTTTTTTTTTAATTTATTTATTTTTAACTGGAGAATAATTGCTTTACAATGTTGTGTTCATTTCCATTATACATCAGCATGAATCAGCCATTCTTACTAGTAGATACTTAATAGAGTTTTTAGATGTGTCTGTTCAAATAGCTCTATGTCGTAGATGTGATGACTTGAATTTTCTCAGTCTCTGTAACCTTGGATGCAAGTCTTGACCTGTTTTATAGCTGAATATCAGTGAGTTAATCTCCTCCTGCCTCTAAGCCTAAACTGCCTCTTCTGTAAAATGGGGACAGCATCGCTCAAGAGTTCTGAGGAGATGATTCATCTGTGGTTTCTGGCACTTTTCGGTGCTCATGTGGTGGTGGTGGTGGTGGTGTTCTAGAAACCCAGCAGGGGTGACCACCAGGCGCAACCTCAAGGGAAAAATGCCGCCTAAGCTCTGGTGTGTACCACAGGCACGCTGATGAGTCTGTGCAGGGTTGGTCTGTGAGAACAGTGAGAACAGTGGCCGAGACAGACCTGGTCCTCAGCCGCCTTCTGGGAGCGCGCAGACTGTCACTCGCCCGTGTAAGTTGGTCCTCCATCCTCTCTGCACCCAGCCTTCTCCTCAGGTCGTCCTTCTCACAACCATGGCTTTGAAAAGAGAGAAGTCGGGCCTCTTTTTGACTGAAGTAACATTAGGTGATGCACTTGTCTTGTGTCATAGGATAGCATGAGGCTTGGAGAGGGTTCTGAAGCCGTGTATTTTCTTAAGCAGTTATGCTTTACTTAGACTGTCTGGTTCATTCATTATTTCACACGTTTATTCACTTCTTATCCATTCATTGAATCTTCACTAACTAGTGCAGTTTAATTCAGACGTGGAGATATTAACCATTAGTTATGGTTAGCCAGGAGAGAATTCCAAGGAACTCTTCTGTTTTAGTGTTCAAAGCATTCAGCAGCCAGTGGAGCGCATATTAGCCAGTCAGAAGCGGCTGGGCTGTCAGAGGCCAGTTTGGCTTTCCCCATTCATACTAGCTTAACACCGGCCCTGCCTGTAATTTTATTGACTCATTCTTTTTTTTTTTTTTTTTAATTTATTTATTTTTAACTGGAGAATAATTGCTTTACAATGTTGTGTTCATTTCCATTATACATCAGCATGAATCAGCCATTCTTACTAGTAGATACTTAATAGAGTTTTTAGATGTGTCTGTTCAAATAGCTCTATGTCGTAGATGTGATGACTTGAATTTTCTCAGTCTCTGTAACCTTGGATGCAAGTCTTGACCTGTTTTATAGCTGAATATCAGTGAGTTAATCTCCTCCTGCCTCTAAGCCTAAACTGCCTCTTCTGTAAAATGGGGACAGCATCGCTCAAGAGTTCTGAGGAGATGATTCATCTGTGGTTTCTGGCACTTTTCGGTGCTCATGTGGTGGTGGTGGTGGTGGTGTTCTAGAAACCCAGCAGGGGTGACCACCAGGCGCAACCTCAAGGGAAAAATGCCGCCTAAGCTCTGGTGTGTACCACAGGCACGCTGATGAGTCTGTGCAGGGTTGGTCTGTGAGAACAGTGAGAACAGTGGCCGAGACAGACCTGGTCCTCAGCCGCCTTCTGGGAGCGCGCAGACTGTCACTCGCCCGTGTAAGTTGGTCCTCCATCCTCTCTGCACCCAGCCTTCTCCTCAGGTCGTCCTTCTCACAACCATGGCTTTGAAAAGAGAGAATCGGGCCTCTTTTTGACTGAAGGGAATTTTTAGCGGAGGCCCCCTAACACTGGACTCATCCTCCACGCCCGTTCACACTCAGCTCTCTGCTATCTTAGCACTGCTAAGGGTGTGCCCTTTCCATCAAAGAGGCAAATATTTGCTGTTTCTCAACCCTCAGTTCGCACATATGTCATTCCTCCCACCTGGACAAACTCCACTCTCCATCAGTCCAGCCCCTGCCGTCCTCCCAAGCGCTCAGGCTGTGTTTCTTCCATGAAAAGGTGTTAGCCTAACCCTGCAGTTCACCCGCTCTGGTGTCACCCGCTGCAGCTGTGACTCCGTCATTGCCGCCTGTCCCCTGCTTGCTCCTGCTGTCCCTCGTCCCTCTAACTGCTGTGTCCCCTCCTGTGTATCCCGTGAGCCCGCACAGCATTAGAACACAAAATGCCCCCACAGACCCCAAACAAAACGCTGGGTCACGTTTGAAATCCAAATAGTAAACTCTCTTGTTTCCAGATTCTGCCTACATTAAAAAGTTGTGTTTTTCTAATGAAGTCATGAAATTTAAACTATAACTTTTTTTTTAAAAAAAGTGTATATTCCTGAGTTTGGCATTGCTACTTTGAGAAGTTTAAAAATGACTAGGTGGGCCAGAAAACAGGTGAGAATGTGTGGGAAAATTGCCCGTCTGATGTTAGGTCCTAATGCAGATCTGATGGACAGCCTATCCAAGTGCGGCCTGGGAAAGAGCAGGAAGGGCCACTTGGAGAAAGTGCAGGCCCTCTAGCTCCCCCCACACTCCTGAATCACAGTCTGCATGTTTCCAAGTGGGCCCTCCTGCAGCACCCGGTGGGCTTTGCCAGGTGACACGATGTCTCACCTTGGTAGTTGGGCAACTTACCCAGCATTGTGACTTAATTCTTTCACCAGCACTAGCCCATTTAATCCTAAAGCAGGCAAGTTGTTACTGGGGCCTACAAAGGTATCACGAAAAGACAGTTTCTGGGTCTGTATTTCCTAAAGGTGAGATAGGAAAGTTTTGCCCAGCCTGTGAAGGTCTGGCCTGGCCAAGCACAGGAGCCTCCAGCTCCTGGCGTGGGCACACCTGCGCTTCCACTGAGCCAGGCTCCTTGAGGAGGACAGCGCAGAGCAGGCTCATCCCGGCAGCGGAAACCCCGCTCCAGCTAATTCACCATGCAGCTGTGGCTGGTGTGAAGTCCCCTGTGACTGAGGTCAGGATATGTAGGTAGAGGTCCCTCATCTTACTTATAGGCTGGCTTCCTGGAGTCTTTATTACAAAAGAGATTCAGGGGCATAAAGAAACGCATTTATCTCAAGCTACTATCCCAAAATAGGCTCTGCGTGTGTGTGTGCGCACATGCATACCTCTCTGTACATTGTGTGTGAGTGTGCAAGTGCATGTATGTGTGTGCATGCATACCTCTGTGTGTTACTTCTTTGACTAATCATTAAAAAGAGCAGAAATTAGTTCTCCTCTTCCAATCCTGCAGCTTATAGGATATCCTGTTTGGGTGGATTCTGAGAGGGGAAATAGAAGCAATAATGAGTGATCATTAGTCACCAAGTAATATTTCTGTTTTCTGCCTCCATCCTTCTGGTCTTCTTGGATGCTGAAGCATGAGCTGTATGTTTGTCACATCTGGTATACCTCTGAAAACAACAGCTTATCACCCCTATAGTAAATGCTTGGCTTGAAATTGAACACCAAATTTCCCAAAATGTAAGGTGCTTTTCCACCATCCTGGAGGCTAAAAAGTTGAGGACAGATTGTAATCACTATTTTTAAAAAAACAGTATCACTTAGCAAAATTAATTCTGATAGCACAGTTAATGTAACAATTAGGATTATTAGTTTATGTATTTTGTAATTTACCAAGCTAACACTTGAATCCTTAAATAGTATGAACAGAAAAGGAGGGAGTATTCTACAATCCTCCAACTCTTCCTGATATTCTCTTTTGGTAATATCATATTTTTTTTCTTCATCACCGACACTGCCTTATTTCATGTCAATCTCTAATCTATTAAATACATATGCATTAAAATGCTATTATGATTTATCCATGAATTGTTTCTCTTAAAGGGCTTGCCTGGGGAAATGAGTAATTTCTTGTGTTTTGTTCTTGCAGGAAGAATTTTAAATCGTTTTTCCAAAGACATTGGGCATATGGATGACTTGCTGCCGCTGACATTTCTTGATTTCATCCAGGTAATGTTTAACAGTCCTCTTAGAGTTCTCTCAGGGAAGAGCAGAGTGCGTTTTTCTCAAGGTGTTTTCTCAGGGGCTGAGGGGGGTGTTTTATTTTAGCCTGGTGATGTGTCCTGTTATCTTAAATAAATGCCATGTTTGTGAGAGAAAGGTGCGGCTGTGACTGGGCGACTAAGTAAGTTAACATGAGTAACACCTGGGGCGGGAGTGGCTACAGTGTCAAGGTTGGTCTGAAGCAGCGACATGCAGGGTAAGTGGTTCTCCCTCTGCCTTCCAGGTGTCTGGCGTGGATTCCCTTTACTGTGCGCACATTTCATAATATAGAAATAATCATCTCTCACGGAAAGATAGCCTGGATTAACTAAATTATGCATTGTGTTACCACAAAGGACAAATATTTACTACACTTTTTTTTTTAAAAATAAAGCCAGGTGTGGTTACTTACAAAGAAAAGATTAGTAATAATAAGGTGAAAATAATACTTTAACAAGGACAATATAGGGCAGTTATGGAAGATACAAAGCATTTAAAAGCAAGTACCTTTAAGCCAATAATTTGAGTATGGGATCAAAGTCATCTCAGAAAATGTCTTTTTTTGTTTGTATAGTCAGCTTTTCTTTTAACATGTTGATTGCTGTATCTTAAGGTGTCTGTTTTTTTTTTTTCCCAATCCTATAATCCCACAGAAATACTTTCTCCCCAGCCTCCAGTCAACTTGAAGGTTCTAAAGAATGGTGTTAGGTCATTCAGTTGTCATCTGCTTATTCAGTACGGTTGCTCATTGGGATTTTTTCCTTGTTGTTTTTTCCCTGTCTGATTTTCACTTATTCAGGCTACAGGGACCTTGTCAAGTGTTATTTTGGATTTATCAAGTATATAGCATTTATCAAAAGCTGTATATTTTCTAAAATCCTAGCTGCTGCTGCTAATAATTCTGGGTTTAAACCTTTTTCACTTTCTCTAATTGCCAGCTAATATGATCCCATGCCAGGAAGGAAAGAAATGTCATGGTAAGGGTATGCAATTATGTCTTGGTGCTGATGCTCCCAACTCCCCAGTTTTATTTCAGTGTTCACATGCTCTCTAAATCAAAACTTAGGCTCTGTTCAGGAGCCATTGCTATAAAAGGAGTCCAAAGTACTTAATAAGGAAAGCTAGTTATGTCAGAAAAATCAGTACTTGGTCTGAAATTATTCTAGGCATTCCTGTAAGTCACAAATAATGTGTCAGTGAATATCTGGGTGTAAAGGTGTAGCCTATGGGAGAAACCTTGTACTGTCAACCAGTGTGAAGTAGGCTGTGATTTAGAGGCAAAGTAGTTTTTATTGCAAAGATGTCTGATTCTGCTCCCTACCCATGCTCACCCCCCAGCCCCATGCCAACTGCTTTTGCAAAGTTATATCTTTGATTTCTACTGGGCTACATAATTTATGCTCAGAAGCAGTTTTTTACCAAAAGAATCCCGTGTTGTGAGGGTGATTGTTGATTACTCTGAGAGGATTTTGCAGAAGGTTCTGTGTCTTTGCTATTGCTAGCCGGGCCAAGGTTGGGTTTCTAGAGCCGATTGGCCCACTGTGTTCTTTGCACATGGTTAATTAGTCCTCATAATGATAATGCACCACATACATTTGTATGACTTAGAGAAGAACAGAGATAGATGCCACCTGCTGTCAGCGTCCAACATTCTCAGTGGTGTGAGGAGAAACTTCTAGTCTCACTGTTCTTCTTTTTAACCTGAGAGACAAGGGTCTCACTTAATCTTGATGGAACACACCATTGTTAAATACCAGTAGTCCCAATTAGCTGATTTCTTGAATCTAACAGCAATGGTAAATCTCTGTATTATTGTCTCCAAGAAAGGAGTTTTTGTATAAAAATGACTCAGTTATCAATTATGATAAAGATCTGTTGTCACTTGTTTTGTTTGCAGGTGTCTTTAATAAGGCTGCCATAATCCCTTCAGGAAGAAATATTTTCTCCTTTTAAAAATAGTATTAGCTAAATATAAAAGCCCTGATCCCTGCCATTGTTGTTGATTCTTTGAGGGACATTTCCCAACATTCATTGTTTAAATGGTTGTCAGGAGGAATCAAGTGAAACTTAATAAACAATGCAGTAACTGGTTCATCGTACTTTGTGTGCCGAAGCCTTTCTCCAGAGGATTTGCATTCGATGAGTGGGCTTTTGACGAGGTATCACTGGGATCATTTTGAAATATTTGGGCCTGTTGCTGTATTATCGAGAGAAGGTTTTTATTAAAGCCAGAAAAATGAAGTTAACCTGACCTCAGTGAAAGGCCAACAAAAATAAAAATGTAAATTGATTTTTTTTTTAAAGTTGGGTAGGACTCTGTAATGATCAAAAGAACTCCGTGGTGTGATCTGGGACTCTTAATGGAATCATGTAAACTTAAAATAAACACTATTATGGTAAGCACATAGAATGAAAACTGATTTTCCAAATCAAATACATTATATTCAATTCATTTTCCCCAATCAACCAAATGTTTAAAACCTGTTAGTTATAACAGGAAATTAATTAGAAGCCTATTAGCTCTGCTAGCTGAGCCGAATGAAGAGGGTTGCTCGTTACATTTCTAAATAGGCTCCTGAATTAAAGCAAAGGAAGGTCAAAATGCCAATTAGCCTGACTCACCTTGGGACTTTTCTTAAGAAGTTGATCTAGGTTTGTTTTGTTTTGTTTTGTTTTAAGGAATTGTTTGATTTCTTTTGAATGGACTTTTTATCCACTTTGACTTGTCCTCAGTATTATCTCGGTGACCAGTAACATCCTCTAAAGTGCATGGGAATCTGAAATGGAAGGTCTCTTGTCTGGCCCATCAGCTTGTCTAAAGAGTTTTGTCATCCCCCTTCTTAACTGAGATTGAAATTTTCCTGTTGCCTTTGATTTTAATTTCCTTAGCAAAACCTGCTGCCGACCTCAGGAGAAGCTGGATTTTAATACCTCTCATCGGATTCTTAGGGTAAGGATGTTAGTGACTAGCAGCTCCTCCTGTGCTCAGGGAAGCTCGCACAACCCCAGTCCTCTGAAAGCCATCCGCTGAGTTTAGAAAGGGCTGAGAATTTCCATATCAAGACGTTGACCTTGGTTTTATCTTGTGGTCCTTCCTGATCTACATGTCATCTCTGATGCTTGAGCCACAAAGAACTTGGCAGGATGTATAGCAAGAAATAGAATGCAAATCAAAATTCAAAGCTAAGATATCTTTCCACTTTTGAAATATGCAGACCAACACTGACATGTTTAACATTTGTTTCTTACTGATAAGCATGTGATAATACCTTACAGGAGAATTAAAATCAAATAGATATAGAAATAATGTAATTACACTTATCCATGGGAATTTTTTGATCCAGAGCGTGTGTGCTGCATCACTTTTTCTCTAAGACAATGACAGTTTAGTTGGTCTTGAAAGTAAGAGTTCAGAAAATGGAACATTGGGTTGTAGTATAATGGAGTCTGCTCCTGGTGAATTGGGCAAAGAAAACGGAGAACAGAATCCTCATCAAGAGTTAGGAAAGGTAATTCTCGAGTGAGGAAGTCAGAAGTCAGATTTTATCATTCATTTCACTAACAAAGTGACTAAGATGAGAAAATGCTGTTTTAAGTGTTAACCAGTTTGCTGGGCAGATAGAAACTATATCCTTAACTTCGTTCCTTGGGTTTTGGTTTTATTTTTTGTTTCATTTTTAGTTTTAGTTAGTGATCCATATCCATGCTGATGAGTGACACAGCTCAATTTAAAACGAATGTCCTTCACAACTGTCTGGCATTGGCATGAGAATTCCAGAGGAACAGTGGGGTAATGTGTGGGATTTGGGACAGGTATGAGTGAATGAACAGAAACCAATTTTTGGCTGCCAAGGCTTTGTGGAAGGGAAGGCCAGAAGCAAGGGAAGTTTTGTATATATCATAGGAAATAAATAATTTATACAAAATGAAAACAGTCTGTAGGTTACCTCAGGGTTGCCGTGGGCTTATCAGATAAGTTAGCCAGTGGCTGGCAGCTCAAATCTGGTTTATCAAGGTGTTGTTGAAACTCGTTTGTTTGTTTGCTTTTTCAAAAGTCAACATAGCTTTGAGTGCTAACAGTATTTTTAAAAACCAAGTCATTTATCAAGCCAGAGCTTGGTGTTCTTACCTCATTAAAACTAAATATCTCACATGTGAGAGAATTCAACATGGAAGGAATTCTTTGAAGAAGGGTTTGACTTTCAGAATATACTGAATTTGAATAAATACAAACAAACAAAATACCGGTCCATTAAAATTCACATTCTTAGTATATGACTGATATTTTTAATAGCACAGTGTAAGCAACATAAATATAGCCACTCATTTTCTTAACAGTGATTAATTTAGTTAATAATGGTACATACATACATAATATTTACAATGTTTCTATAGTATTTAATTTAAAATTTTAGTTTTATTTAGGATTAAATAATTCTTAGTGATTAATCATTCCAATAATGGTTAATCATTCCAATAATACAGTATATTTATAACATGGGCAGTTATATTCTTCAGTTTGCACTGAACAGTATTTGTATTGTTCTGTTTGCAACTAGATATGTAATAATGGAAAACATTGAAGTTTTTTTTCACCAGTGAGTTCTTCCTATTACATATCTGATGTTAAAATTTGCAATTCTTTCAACATTTTTCTTTCCTGCAACATATGTAACATTGTGGTTCGTTTTCAGCAGTCTTTTATTGGACTTCTATGGGATAGGGATGTGGGATGGAAAAAGTAAAGCCTTTGTCTTCAGTCGCTGAGTGTGTTCCATGTGGTAGGCACAGGCAGGGCTTGGAATGTGGACGAAGTGAAGTGAAAGTCGCTCAGTTGTGACCCCGTGGATTATACAGTCTATGGAATTCTCCAGGCCAGAATACTGGAATGGGCAGCCTTTCCCTTCTCCAGGGGATCCTTCCCAATCCTGGGATCAAACCTAGGTCTCCCGCGTTGCAGGCGGATTCCTTTACCAGCTCAGCCATGGAGGTGAATGAGACTAATTTCCATCTTCCACGGTGAGACAGACAGTCATCAAGTACAGTACTGTTTGATGCATTACTGTGAGAGTGTACTGTTTAGGAGAATGGATAAGGCTTTATTTCTGTGTGCAGCAAATGTGACTTGCACACTCAGGTCTTCCTTGATGTTTTTGGACCTCAAGGTGGAGGTATCCAGTGCTTAATTGGAAGTAACAGAGAAACCTGGAATGAGTGTGGCACCTGCGTGTCTGTAATGGGGCATAGTCGCTGAGTCTGTAAAGAAGGACAAGTTTTCCCAGAGAGTGAATGATTTTCAGGGCTGAACCTCAGAAGCTTATGGTGGAAGTATTGATGGGGTGGGGACTGGGGTTGTGCTGGGTGATATATTCCTCTTTCCCTTCAACAAACAAGGATTAGAGTTGAGGCCTTGAGGTAAAAAGCCCTCCCCTCATGAGTCTTCTCCAGTCCCCAAGGAGAGGGAGCCCTCCAGGAATTCATGGCTTGCAGAAGGAAGTCCTGGAAGGCAAACTAGATGGGTGGAGGGCTGGAGGCAGTTCCTTGTCCTGGGGGCCAGGAGGTGGGTGGAGCTGCAAGAAGGTGACCTTTGATCCCAGATGAGACCCCTGTGGATGGTGGGGTTGGAGGTGTGGCTGGAAGCCAAGTGCCCAATGGGAAGCAGTCTTTTCTTTCCTTCACCAGCTGAGAGTAGGTATGACAAGAGGTGTGAAGCGGGTTATTCAGTTTTCTTTTTAAAGGATGAAGTTAGTGCCAGGTGTGTTCAAGCTCATTTTTGATGAGCTCATTCTTGGGTATATTTGGTAAACCTTGAAAGATACCTGATAATTTTCATTTTTATTACTTCTGAAGTATTTATTCTATGTACTTTTTCTTGTCTTATTCCTTCTCACTCCCTAAAGAGAATTTATTTACTATTTTATAATTATATGAAAGACCTGCTTTGTTTTATTTATTTGTGTCTTTGTCTCTTGAACACTGTGTTGAATAGATTAACCTGCCCACAATTCTCTAAGACCAGCAGACACGTTTGTTTTTTTCCTTCAAATGCCCTAATGTTTGCTTATTTAGGAATCAAGTGTACTTTCTTCAGTGAAATACAGATTAATATATCATAGAAAGGTATTAGAATTTCATAGATGACAGTACTTATCGAAACTGTTAAATTGTGAATTCCCAGTGCAAGAGTTGTTTGTCTGGCAAGTTGGATATTCTGGGTGGTCTCAATAAAGGCTTTGCTTGAATAGAAAATATGTTAATGAGACAGCAGATGCATGGGAGTGGGGGATGAATTGGAGAAATAAAGGAGAATTCTGCGCTGAGAGTTTCACAGTTGTCGTAGATGTTCTCCATGAATGACGCATTACAGATGGGATTTATACAGAGAAACTCTGACCTGATACCCATACATGTTGAAAAACTATACCAAAACATTAAGATGCTGAGTTACTCTAGCGTTGGCCAACTATTTAGATGCAGCAGTTAAGGGAGCATCTTCTGAAGCCCTACCTGGGGAGCTGGGGATGGCTTTCATAACCTTATTTAGGGATGGAGGAGACACAAAGGGCAGGGAGCCCAGGAGAGTGTAGGATGTTGGTGGCGCTGGCATAGCAAATAGTTGGATTGTAAAGTTAGAGATCAGTCATTGGAGGGGAGAAAGATGGAGAGGCCCAGCGGGGGTCAGAACATATGATAATTTATGTCATCAGCACAGGAATTTGGTTAGAATGTTGGGATTTTGACAAGGTAGGGAAGACAGGAAGAGGCACTGGTTTGTCCAAGTTCATCTTTGGACCAGCCAGATCATAATGGCAGGTGTGGCTGATGAAAACCCTCCATTTTTAATCGGGATTCTTTGCTGTAATACAGTCTGTTCCCTCGGGTGATCCAGTGTTATCCTCATATCCTAATAGAGGGGCAGTCACAGGTTTATACGCTGCTGGTTTGATTCTTCAGTTACCTGTCCAGTGAAATTAGTTACCAACTATTCATTCCAAAGGACGAGGAAGTCAGCATGAAAAAACCCAGTTGCTGAAGTCTATTTAGTACGACTCTGATGATGTGAGAATCTGGAAAAAAAATTTTTTTTTTTTGCAGAGTTCTTCAATCTCTAGGAGAAATTTGATGTTTTCATGGTCTGAGGGTATATTGAATCATATACAGATTTTATTTTAACTGGTAAATCATTCATGATGCCAAGAGCTTTAAGTGCTGGATTGGGGAACCCCACAGTCTGCCTTTCCCATCTTGAATCCTAGGTCTCTCCCTTTGTCCCAAAAGGCTATACTTTCTTTCTCCATAAAATAGAGATAATATGACCAATTTCAGAAAATTTGTTTGGTAGACATACTGAAGTCAATAAAATTCTTGGTGTAACATCTAACTACACATTAAATGATAAATAGTGGCTAGTTTTTTTAAATGCCAAATTTTAAAAAATTAATTTAAATTTATTTATTTTAATTGGAGGCTAATTACTTTACAATATTGTATTGGTTTTGCCATACATCAACATGAATCTGCCACGGCTTTACACGTGTTTCCCATCCTGAACCCCCCTCCCACTTCCCTCCCAGTACCATCCCTCTGGGTCCTCCCAGTGCACCAGCCCCAAGCATCCTGTGTCCTGCATCGAGCCTAGACTTGGGATTTGTTTCTTTTATGATATTACACATGTTTCAATGCCATTCTCCCAAATTATCCTACCCTCTCCCTCTCCCACAGAGGACAAAAGACTGTTCTGTACATCTGTGTCTCTTTTGCTGTCTCACATACTGGGTTATATCTATATTTAATTAGGAAAAATAATCCAATAATGCATTATGTTGCACTAAAGTAATTGTCACAGTTTCTAGGCCCGTGTGTAAATGTTTATCACACACAGTGTTTGTAGGTTTGCAATCCTCAAAGATTTTAATGGATTTTTAAACGTTTTGGCTGCACTCTGAAACCTGTGGGCTCTTAATGCCCTGATTAGGAATCGAACCCATACCCCCTGCATTGGAATCGAGGAATCTTAACCACTAGACCACCAAAGTGAAAGGTAGTGTTTAATTGCTCAATCGTGTCCAACTCTTTGCCATCCCATAGATTGTATCGCTTCTCAGGTTCCTCTGTCCATGGAATTCTCCAGGCAACAATACAGGAGTGGATAGACATTCCCTTGTGCAGGTCATCTTCCTGACTCAGGGAATGAACCCAGGTCTCTTGCATGGCAGGCAGATTCTTTTCTGTCTGAGCCACTAGGAAAGCCCTACTGGACTACCAGGAAAGTCCCTAGTGGACACTTCCTAATGCAGGCTCAATAGAGCTAAGTATTTCCGTAGAATTTCTGAAGCTTCAAGATCTCAGGTAACATGTAGTAAGGAATCTCAATTATTCCTGAACTCTTTCCATTAAAGACCTAGGATCGATCCCTGGGTTGGGAAGATTTCCTGGAGAAGGGAAAGGCTACCCACTCCAGTATTCTTGGGCTTCCCTTGTGGTTCAACTGGTAAAGAATATTCCTGTAATACGGGAGACCTGGGTTTGATCCCTAGGTTGGGAAGATCACCTGGAAAAGGAACGGCTACCTACTCCAGTACTCTGGCCTGGAGAGTTCCATGGACTGTATAGTCTATGGGGTCACAAAGAGTCAGACACGACTGAGCGACTTTCACACACACACACTTCCATTAAAAGGATGGAACACACACACACTTTCAAGAAGTCCTCCAATAGCAGAATATGTGGAAATGACCAGTAAGAATTTATGCAGACTAAAAAATTGGGAGACTGCTCTAAGCATGCAAACTTGCCTGCAGCTAATGCTATAATTTATTGAGGAAAGCTGAATTGCCAAACGTGTCCTCTTCACACTCCTGATTCTCTATCCCCTGCTCCCCTCCACTCCAAGAAAACCCCACAACAACAGCTCGGCTGGGCTCAAATAACTTGACTCTTCACGTCCTTTCATGGGCACAAAGGGCTTATCCTGAGGCCTCTTGAACCACCAATGCCGGCCCTGCTGAGACCACCAGGGACCTTGTCATTCCCTCCTCAGCACACATACAACGCACTGACTGCAGTTTTATTAAGTGAAAATGCCCCCCAAAAAGAAAAAGTGAAGGAGGTGTCCTTGGTCATTTCTTTCCAGAGAGGGGAGCGCAGAAGAACAGGCCACTGCATCTGGATATTGAGAACAAAGCCTGAGACTCAGCATAATAGGCTGGGTCACTTGCTTTTATAAAAGCACAGAGTGGAACTGCCTTTACTTGTCTTGGTACCACTGACCCTTGCATTTCATTGTGTAGGGATGTCAGGGAAAGTGTGTAGAAAGCATTCCAGCCTCTTTCACTGAACAATGACTTTGTCATTTTGAGCTTTTCTGTGGTGTGTTGACCCCTTCCCCCAACCCCTCCCTCAAATCCCAGTTGGACAAAAGAGATTGTTAGTTAGTAAGCCTTGCCCTGTTTGAAAGATCTCTGTTTTACGGACTCTTTAAAAGTAAACTCATTCATTTGAACCGAGTCACAGCATTTTCACGCTTTTAAAATCAACAAAAGCATTTTAGTTAGGAATTTGCAGGGATCGAATATTCCCTGGAAATGCTATTCCCAGAGATGTATGCACACTGCTGAGTTTAAGTGGTTTTCCTTATTAATAGAAAGGAGAATCAATGATATTGGTTACTGGAAATATTTACAAACACTTGACCCTTGGGTTTCTGATATCAAGGTAATATACTTCACATAAGCCCACTCGTATGCTCTGTTTACCTTTCTTTTTAATGAAAGATGAGATGGTTGGGTTTTTTCCCCAGCATAATAGCACACTTAGAAATCAGCACCTCAGCGTCAGCCTGGTGACAGTTAATCAGCGGGGACCTTCTTAGGCTGGCAACCAAGTGTTGCATTTGGTATGTCCCAGCATGTGTGCTCCAGTGATAATGTTTATAGTTTAACAAGAAGCTAATTAAGACCTAAAGAAAAAAATAAGGACCCCATTTTTTCAAACCTCCTGGTGGTGTTTAGAGCATAAAATTTTACATTATGGCGTCATTGGATGATGTCCATTCGAAAACTACAGCTGTTATTCACAATACTTTCTCTCCTTGCCATCTTGTATATTTAGAAATGATCAAACATCAAATACTTACTCAGGTTGGGGGCCATATGCCGTTTTTTTGTTTGTTTGTTTTTTAATTATTTTTGTTTGAACTGGGTCTTCATTGCTGTGCACGGGCTCTCTTTAGGCGCGTGGAGCAGAGGCCGCTCTTCAGTCTGGGTTCTCAGTATTATGCTGTAGTGCACAAGGGCTTCAGTAGTTGTGGCACTTGGACTTAGTTGCTCCTTAGCATGTGTATCTTCCCTGACCAGGGATTGAACCCCTGCATTGGCAGGCTGATTCTTAGCCACTGCACCAGGGAAGTCCTCCACATTCTGTTCTTGGGTTCATTTCTTCAATTCTGTCTTAACAAAATGAAGAGCGGGTATTCTGAAAAACCTCCTTAATTTTTTGTTAAAACCCTGTACTTAGCATTTTGCGTGTGGATATATTGCTTCAGTCTGTTGTGTAACATGATTTATTGTAATCTACTTATCTTGTGGTGGTTCTCTGCTTTGTGAGTTTCAGGATGCATTTGTTTTTTGCAACTTTTGCTTTGGGTCTGTTGATTTAGCCTTCCTTTGATTAGCACCGAAAACCAGATTTAGAGCATTCTCATCATCTCAGAAAATCTCTCCTGGCCCTCTGGAGTAAATTTCCACACCCGACGGCTGTGCTAGATTGCTGTCAGCGTGTCAGTTTTCCAGCTTTTGTGCTCCTAAAATAAATGGAATCAACACAGCACAGGTTTTTCTGTGCTGCCTTCTTTGCTTAACGTGTTTTCAAGATTTTCAAGACCTACCCGTGTTGTGGCATGTTTCAGTGGTTCTTTTCTTTCTTACTCCTTTCTGAGTCATTCTATTGTTTGAAGATGCCACAATTTATGTATCCATTCTCTAGTTGATGGACATTTGTGTTGTTCATAGCTTTTAGCAGGGAACCTTCTCTAAGAAGTGTTTATATGGCCATAGGTTATCATTCCTCTCCATCGAATGCATATGTACAGGTGGAATTGCTCATAAGGTAAGCATTTGTTAACTTAAAATTAACATAAAACTTTGCAACATTGTTGCACCATTTACACACCCACCAGCAAAATATGGGAGTTCTGGTTGTTCCACACCTTTGCAATCTTTGCAACACATAATATTATCAGGCTTTGTGTCTAGTCTTTCTGTGCATGCCTACTCTCATTGTGGTATCAATTCGCATTTTCCTGATAATTAATGACAGAGTTCTTTTTCATGCTTGCTTACTGGTCATTTTTTTTTCCCTGTTATGCTAGCCACTTTATTTACAACACCTTTATGCATTCAGTTGGCACCGGATTCAAAATCATTTGACTCTGTGTCATCAAGTCTGAGTTTGTATACTTTACTTATTTGGCATATTTTATTTTGTTCCACTGATTTGTTTATCCTTCTACCAATACCACGGTCTTAGTTATTGTATGTGTTAAGAAGACTTGACGTCTTCTGGTTTAATTTCTGTAACTCAGTACTTCTTCCAGATTGTTTTGATCATTCTAGATAACTTACTTTTATGTATAAATTTTTGAAACCTTTAAACTTGTTTTCAAAGAAAGCCTTCTGGAATTTTGATTAATATTTCCTTTTATCTACAGGTCAGTTTGAGGAGTGTCTGAGGTCAGTTATATATTTGACTTACTGAGGTCATCTTTAATTTTAGAAGTGTTTTTTTTAGTTTTTATAAGTCTTAATGCTTTGGTTGACTTCATTCCTGAATATTTAATGTCTTTCAATTGTATTTATGGAATTGTTTTTACGATCACTTTCCACTAGCTTGTTGCTAATATATAGAAATATAATGATTCGTTTGTGAATCTACTTTGCATTTCTTGGACTTAGTTTTTCTTTTTTAATTATATAGAATTTTCTATATCCACAGTCATGTCAGTTTTACTTCTTCACTTACTGTATTTATTAGTTGTACTTCCTTGCTGTGGCAGAGGTTTGAGTGGTTAAATTAATCTTATATTGCTTAAATAAACTACAGCTGGTCATAATTACATATCACTATATGTAATTTGTTAATATTTTGTCAAGAATATTTTCATTTCTTCATGAGTTATATTGGTTTATACTTTTCTTAGAATGTTTTGCCAATTTTTGGTATCAAAGGTATGCAGACTTCATAAAAAACACGAGAAATGTGTCTTTTTGTTAGTGTATTTTCTTTTTTTCATTTTTTGCCTCACCTCAAGCTTGTGGGAATCTCAGTTCCCTGACCCGATATTGAACCCCAGGCCGTGGCCGTCAAAGCCTGGCATCCTAACCACTAAGCTACCCGGATCAGTTTATGCGTCAGTTTGGCCAGGCGGCTTTCCACAGTTACTCAGTCAAAAAGTAGTCCAGCTGTTACTGTAGATATTTTGTAAAAATGATTAAAGTGCATAATCAGTTCACTTAAGTAAGGAATCCTATCTTAGATAGTCTTGGTGGGCCTTATTCAGTCTGTTGAAAGGGCTTAAGAGCTAAGGCTTCTGTGAATAGAAAGACATTCTGCCTATGTGAGCAGTCCTGGCTCCTGCCCAACAGTCCCAGCCTGTCGCTTGTGACAGCCAGCCGGGGGATTTCTGCCTTACCTAGCCAAGTGTGATTGTGAAACAGTACTTTTTTGTGTTGTTAGAATCAGTTTATTGGTGTGTCCTTTAGTGTTCTTAAGACAGTTTGGATTATAATTTTTGTTCCTTTTAATGTCTTTGTCTGGTTTTTATATTATGATAATACTGAACTCAAATTCCCTGGATGAATTTGGTAAAACTTTCTTCACAATCTACTCGTGAGGCTCTCTGGGCCTAGCGTCTTTTTGTGTGTGGAGAGGGAAATACGCAGCATCTAAATGCACAGCCTTAGTTGCAGCCTACAAATTTTAATATCTGTAGATTTTTATTTTATGTCAGAATACTTTAATTTTATTGCAGTTTTGAATTAGATGATACTTGCAATGTGTTACTGATCTTCCAAATATTAATGATACAATAGTTACCTTTTTGTTAGTTTCCTTGTTAAATCCACTAAGGTCAAAATATATTCTGTACTCTTTCTGTCCATTAAAGTTTATTGATACTTGCTTTATAGTATAGGATATATAATTGAAAAGAACATCTAATGACTACCTTATTGTATATTTCTTGATTAAGTCATGTTTGTTAATGATGTTTTAAAAATATTTTATATCTCCATTGATTGTTTTTTTTTAACTTGTTTATCCTATTCAGTTTTTGAGGTAGGTAAGTTTAAATCTACTATGGGTATGGCATTGTGTATTTCTACTAAGCTTTGTCAGATTTTGCCTTACACATTATTGAGCTATG